>BLSH010334420.1:2043502-2061591 GCA_018402905.1 Glandirana rugosa | reverse complement strand
CCCAGTGTTGAGGTGGTTAGAAAGGTATTTGGTGCACACAAAGTGAATTTATTTAATTTGTGACAATTAAGGTATATATTTAAATAACATTTTTGTGTGTCCAAAGTTCAGCTTTAGATTTCCCTCCTCCCCTCCCCCCTTACTGTCTCTGGCAGTGAGGCAGCCTATCACAATAAGGACTGCACAGTATAAGAGTGACAACACTTTTCTATGCCTGCAGTTTTGTTGATGTTGCATCACTGCCCCACTTCTTTTAGGACTACTAGTGAATATAAACAAAGACAACCTTGAATTATCTTTCTATATGCATAGCCAAAACTACTATTACACAGACAGAGTGGGTAAGGATTGGAACCACTGTCAGTTTTTTTATTGCTCCCAGTAGTAGATCCTTTCTCCCTATTTGTCCTGGAGTCCATTACCATTAAGACAGAATGATGGGCAATCTGAAATTTTAGAGTTATTGACAAAACAGATGAAGGGATATCTTCCAATTGTCTTGGTATGAAGGCACATTTCAGGTCCCTATGCTGGCTGAATTGGTCAAAAACCCACCACCAGTGGGATCCCAGAGCTGTTGTTTCTTTGGAAAATGTATTTATCTCTGTTACTTAAGAAATGTGTGTAGCACCAAAAGTAAATGAACAACGATGAAATGTGAATACTGTGTTATAAATGGAGAGTACATTGAAATATAGTCCAAAAAAGTGTTAAAGTGAAAAAAATGCTAAAGTGAAATATATATATATATATATACAAAAGTCCAAGGGAAATCAACAACAAAAATACAATATAGTGAAAAATATAGAATTAAATGCGCAGTCCCATGATAGGGTCAGCAATATAAACTTATTGGTGAAAACACAATAGTTCAGTGCAAAGATGTGCAGGAACAATTGGTGGTGACTTGAAAAGTGAAGAGGTGATCCAGTACAGTGCTCCAGATTCCAGAATCATCCACCGCACCCCTGTGAAATGGACACTCACCGGAAAAGCTGGCTGCCATTACAGCAACAAACAAGCACTCAGATCCGCCATCTGTTGTGGGGAAGGCTATTCAACATCTCGCACCATCCAGATGTAGCTGTAGTGAATAAAGCTCACCAGGAGCCAGATGAAGTCTCCATAGTGTAGTATTTATTGGATTTGTATGTTAAAAGCCAAAATAAAATGAATCATAAAAACATATGACAATGGGTGCCACTGCCGACCCAGTATTGGACAGTGGCCTGACAGCAGCACTAGCGTCTCTTCTCTGACACGTTTTATCCAACAGGACATTGTCAAGGGGTCCAGGGGTCTCACCCTTGCTGTTTTTCTGTTTGTTTCTATTTGTAGAGATTTTCCTATTTTCCTTCACCTTCTGTCAATGTTACTTTTGCAAGAAGTGAGGATATATGTTCAATGGCTACACTTTAAAATCTGGTTGAGTCACAATGGCTCCTTCAGAAACACAACACAAGTCAGCAAAGCTGGCGATTAGCAGAACAAGTCTTTTGTGACTGAGCCATCAGCTTTGTAAAATCATCATGGAGCCATGGATATTCTGCTGTATCAGGCTTATCAGGCCAGGTTGCTTCAAAAGACATCTCATAAAAATATCAGTGAAAACGTTATTGGTAGAAGAAGGTTCATTCGGCAAATAGTTCTTGAATTACTTTAATCTATTTTTTAAAGATGGTGTTTCAGGGTCTTTAAAAGGATTGTATTAATTTTATATTATTTATTTTTTGGTAAAAGGGATCAGGTTGATGTGAATAATCTTTAAAAAAATTAAAAACCTTGTTTCTATATATAGTTTTCAATTTTACATTATATGTACATACTGTATTTTCTTACTACACACACATTATAGTGTCTAATCTGCCCTCCCTCTATTGGCTTGTGGAGTGGAGGAATTTCCCTTTAACCATGAAGTACTGCCACTTCTGTGGTCATTCCCAGAGAGGGTTTAATAGGGACAGAGCAATTAGAGGAAGTGGTTAGAACAGGCCGATGAGAAGTAGAGGTTGTAGAGAAGAGGGGATGTAGGAGATGGTGTGTCCAAGAGAGTTTTGCACTGTGGGGGAAAGCTAGTTCTTGGGTGAAAGAGAGAGAGAGACGTGCAACTATTGTATATCACAATATAGCCAAGAGGGAGAGCACACGTTATCCTCTCTGGTAACAAGTTGGGATATTCCGGTCCTTAGTTAGGACAAAAGTAGGAAGAAATAAGTATGTGAACCCGTTAATCATGGGAGTACCGCTACACCCATCCTTACCACCTGACAATGGGATAAGCTATGTTCCCAGCTTAATCATGATATGGTCATAATAGCTAAACATATAAATTAATAATATATTTAAAAGGTCCAATTATTCTGTCTCTAAGTTAATGCGATAAAGCAATCTGTGTCTCTGTGATGTGCTTGGTGGATCTGACAGTACTGTGCTGCTGCTAAATGTGGTCTAGTGAGGAGGGTCCATCTGCAATCCAGTGGCAGAAAAGTTCCCCCTGGGTGTACAGGCTTGGTAACTTGGGCCCTCATATGTTATGGGAATTGGGGTTGTGGTGGGACCTCCCTACAAACTAGACCTGGGACAGGGCTTCAGAGAAGCCTTTGGAAAAAGCATTCCCAGATGTCATAGGTCTGTCTACAAATCTCTCTATTTAATACAATAATAAAAATACAGAAGAAAAATGATGTAAATGTTACCCTTACATCTACAATTACTTATGGATGCAATATTAACACAAACATAAAGCTCATCTCTTGCTAGTTTGGTTGTTTAAAATAGGGCCTTCTATCAAGCTACTCCCTGCCAAGCATTACGCTATATTGCTGCCCACTACATCTTCCTCCATTCTGTGGCACCAGTCTGTTCTAGACTAAATGACACCAAACATCATTCAATCCACTTCTTGTAAGCCCAGGGAATTAGGAACACATTCCCTGGGAGTTTTTCATGAGGCCTGCCTGGTCCCAGAAGAGAATGCTGCAGAGAACTGTGCTCATGTTACTATGTTAACAATGTTCCCTCCAAATTTGGGGCCCCCCACTTCCGGAGGAAGAAAAGGGGACCTTGTGCATAAGATGACCATACAGAAAAATAAACTTTTTTTTTTTTATGAGACTGGGGGGAGGCTCCAAGGTGGGCACAACCTGGGCATTAAGTATGTGCTTTCTGAAAAAACACCACTTTCCTTTAAATGGAAACTTGTCAGCTCCAGGTCTGCAACGTTGTAACACTTCTCCAACTACCCTATTTTATAGACACCAGGACCCTTATTGCATCCATACTTGGTAGACTAAAGACCAGCAATAAAGATACAATGGTTTTTATAGAACACCACTGTATCTAAATGGATGAAATTAATTGTAAGTGGCACTATATTTAAAGTTGAAAGCTGTGGTCCCTGCCCAGGTAAGATGATGCTTGAACTTTACCTTTCATTGAACACATGCAGAAGTAGAAATACTTTTCTGAGTCTGTTATCTCATTCTATCAGCGTCCACTAAGCTATTCCAATAAGATTGTTTTCTCTGTTTCTGTTGAGGATTATTCAGGTCTGTGCTGTGCTGGAAGTCTGCCCCAGTTTTGAAGCAGCTCTATTAATTTACACGATTTTGGTTAATGATTAATCTTCAGCAGGATTATTTAAATCTCATGTGACAAGTTCCTTAATATTTAGCCATGTGAAGGGAAACGTTTAGGCAGCAGCAACTCAGTGCTGTTAGACGTGCCCAAAAGTGAAAAACAAGGTATGCTTGTCTGCGTGGAGTCAGACACAGGCCAATCATTATGGCTACAGAGACAGAAATTGCAGTGCTTCACAACTGTTGCTCAACAAAGAAGTAACAATCTGAGAAGGTAAAATTGCAAGAATAGTGCGAGCATTGTCTGTTACATCGTTTCTAAACCAGTGGTCCTCTTGGTTCGGGCTAATTTGTACCAATGCCCTTGAAAACTCTTACATTAGCATTTGTCCATTTCAAGAAGCCATTTATAAACTAGGAAAACATGCAGGTCACATGAAACACTGTGTGATCATCATTACATCTAGTTCCAATAATTTCATCTAACAAGGTGGTTGGCAGTCATCTGCAACAATGCCTAGGGCATAAACGGATGTCAGGCAGTAAGCTTAAAGTTTGTTCTCACCAGTGTATCTTTCTTGTGGGCCTTCTGCTATTACCTCTGCTATTGCAGCTTCTTTCTCTCCTACTATCTTCTCTGAGGCCTCCCATCCTGTGCACACCCTCCATGTGTCTCAGTGCATGCACCTGCACTCCATTTGTTCCCTCTAATGGCAGGATATGGATGAGCATGCCCATGCATAAGTGGATGCTGATGACTTTTTCAAAGGTTGAGGACCTTTAAAGATCATTCAACTCTCTATTTGCTCTGGGTTCAGTTGACTCATGGGTGAACATTTGGTTGCTGTGACATCCTAGTCACTGACAATGCTTGTTCTGTAAATTGTGAGCTCATTTTCTTCTGTATGTATTTGGCCTTGACAATTCACTTTCATATGTCATGGCCATGTCTGCTTGCATGACTCTCAAGTTTTGTTCCTGCCTCCTGCCTTAATAGTGAATATGTTGACTGGCTTAACCGTGCTTGTATCTGAACTATATTTTTACACTACACTAGCTCTTCTCTGTCATCTACTGCATTTTGATACCTTCTGTTGGGGAACCACTGCCTAATGTAGAACGTCTACATAAAGCAGTCCCAATGCTTAGCTCCTATAGGTGACAATGATCATGATGTTGGTGGACAACAATTACAATGCCTAACTGAAAATAATCAATTTTCGAATGCCCATGTCTATTTATGTGTGCTGAGATACATAGCAAAATGCAACCTATCTGGCATAAACAAGCCCTGTCAGTCTCAGCAGTACTTTGTACTTAGTAAAAATAAACTTCAGGGAAAAATTTTTTTTTTTCAATTTGGATAGAGCAAGGGAGGGTTATAGTCCCTGTCAGTTTATTTTGTGCTATCTGTGTCCAATTGCGGAGATTTCCCTTCACTTTCTGCCCCATAACCAAAACAGGAAGTGAGGGGAAATCACTGCAAATTATGGGAATTCCTTGGGAACCCCCCAGGTCACCAGAACTGTGTCCTCACTGGAAAATTTTACCTCTATTTCTTTTCTGGGGACAACCCAAAATTAAGGTTTCTTTTATTTTGGATGATAATAGTAAACAGGAAAAATAGAGGGGCGAATCTCCCTAACGAGGGCACAGACAGCAATAAAACCTGACAGGTGTTCTAATTCATCTCCATCTCCATTCTATCCAAAACTAAATTAAAAGTTTTGCCTTTAGTTATACTTTAAAGCGGAGCTCCAGGCCCCCCACCAAAAATTGAAGGTCAGCAGCTACAAAGACTTCAGCTGTTGACTTTTAATATTAGGACACTTACCTGTCCAGGGATCCAGCGATGTCGGCAGCCCAGCCGATTTTTCAGTCGGCTGCTGCCTCCATTCCTTGTAAGGGAAACAGGCAGTGAAGCCTTGCGGCTTAACAGTCGGTTCCCTACTGCGCATGTGCGTCCATGTTTCTGAATGGCCCGGTGGTGGGGGAAGGAGGAGACGAGGTCTCCCGGTAGTGGGGATGGGTACCTGTCAAAAACAGGTACCTGTTCCTCCCTCCCCCCTCGAAAGGTGCCAAATGTGGTAGGGAGGAAGCAAACAAGCAGAGCTTCCTCTTTTGGGTGGAGCTTTGCTTTAAAGAGTTCTATGGTCACAGCAAATACTTTCATTTTATAGGATCTGCATTATAACAGCCATACAAACAATAGTTATTTTTGACAATCCAATATAAGCTTATGTGAAAAATCTACTTTCATGTTGTAAGTGCTGCCTGTCTGCTGGCCATCTCTTTCCACAACTTTCTCATTTCTCTTCATGCTTTTCAGGTTCTCCTCTGCTGTTTCCTGTTTTCCTCTGCTATTTCTAAGGACTACATGTCACATTTACTGCCTTGAATTTTCTGACACGTATTCACTATGTCCAGTGAGTAGACACTGCTGTGTCACACATTTCACAGAGCCTGCCTTCTGAACCACAGAGGTGCTGAGAGAAGGAGTTTTTTTTTTTATGCAGAAAAAAGTTTTATTTAGTTTCACACAGTCCAGAAAAGCAAACAATGTCAACAACATTAGCCACCCATGTGGTTCAAATTCCATATCAAGCCCCACATCTCTTGCAATATACATTGGTTAACAAGTTCTCACCCCTGGTCATCCCATGTACATACATTACATTAAATGCATAAGTTATGGCAACTCTTACCCTCACCTCTCCCCTTATGCATCCGAGTCACAGCCTTATACCATATTCATGCCTGTCCATAATCAAATCCGCAGGGGCAAGCCACGGTACCCCCAACCATCGTCCCCATAGTTTCTCAAACAGGCATATCCCCTGTGCTGATAGATGATTTTTTTCCATACGCAGTGTATTTCCTACCGTGTATTTCCTACCGCAGCTATCCACTGCCTAACTGCCTCATTTTACGGGCTAGGAAGAGAGTTCTAGTAAGGGCCTCACAAATATGGTGCTCCCACTCAAACTCGTCCAAAAGGTTAAGTAAGCAGTGTTTAGGATCTAACGGTACTGACACCTGGAACACTGTGTTCATGGTGTCGATCACCCCCTTCCAGTAGACATGTAGTTTGGGGCAACGCCACAGCATATGGATCAAGTCACCGTGGTCTCGCTTGCATCTGGTACATGTCGGAGTAGGGAGCAATCCCATATTATGTAACCTGTGAGGGGTGTAATAAACTCTCAGGAGAGTGTATAACTGCGTCAGTCTCTGTGTCACATTTAGGGAGCAGACGGTCACTTTCTTTAGGGCCTCCTCCCACTGGTCCTCGTCAAACGGGCCTATATCCAGTTCCCATTTCGGCCTTACTTTCAAGGGGTACTTTTTAAGGTATAAATGAAGTAAAGCATTATAACTTTGAGATATAAATCCCTTGGAGGTGTCTTCCACCTTAAGCTGCGCAAACAGTGGTGCTGAGGTCATAGACCAGTCTGAGGTACTTCCCTGGGCCTGAACTGCATGTCTCAGTTGCATATAGTAGAAATGCATGGATACCGGCAAATTGAACGCCTCCCGTAGGACTGCAATGGTAAGCAGCTTACTATTATGAAAAATTTTCAAGTAAACAATACCGTAGTTTTTCCACCTGGATGCATGTTGAAGTTTAGCTAACTCAGGGTAAGTAGCGTTAGACAAAATAGGACTGAATTCAGTTGTTCACACCCTGGAGATACCTAGCCTTATTCCATATCTTCTGTATTAAATTATATGTTGGGAAAGTCTTTTGGGGCCTTCCAAATGTCAGAGCCTCAAGGGCGGTTGAGATAGAGCTGCCACCCACCGTGTGTAGCATGGCAGACTCAGAAGCATTGGGGTTCCTATCAGTGCGTTCTCCCTCTGCAACCATGGTGCCTATCAGGTGTTGCATTTGTGCAGCAAGATAATACAGTCACGGATTTGGCAATGCGAGACCACCACCGTCCTTAGGACGCTGCAGGTGTTCCAGCTTTATTCTAGGAGTGCGGTTTTTCCAAAGCAGTGTGCGGAAAACAGAATTTACTATCCTAAAGGTTTTTAACTGGATCACCACGGGCGAATTGTGAAGCATATACAACAGCTGGGGCATAAGGATCATTTTGATAAGATTCACTTTGCCCGCAGCTGACAAGCATAGAGAGTTCCAAGGTTTTACACGGGTCCGAAAATGCGCTAGAAGGGGGAAATATTGAGCAGACTATACTCCCTAATCCATGGGGTCACCCAGATCCCAAGATATTTGAAAGAGGCCGCTATAGGGATGTCTCCTACCGAGCCTCCTTGCTGCAAATGGCCTCCATCAATTGGCATCAATGCAGACTTGGTCCAATTTATTTTTAGCCCAGAAAATTTCCCAAATCGTGTGATAGTCTCCATTGTCACCTGTAGGGATTGTTCCGTGTCACCTAGCAGAATCATGGTATCATCAGCGTAGAGAATCACCTTCTCCTGTCTATCTCCATAGCAGAAGCCGGTGATACCCGGGTGATCTCTAATTTGAATTGCCAGGGGCTCTATGGCCAGGACAAACAGCAGGGGTGACAAAGGACACCCCTGCCTGGTGTCCCTCCCCAAAGTAAAGGAGAGGGACAGTCTGCCCGCCTCTCGTATAGCCGCCCGGGGGCAATAGTACAGTAATCGCACCCAGGAGATATAGATCTCCCCAAAGCCAAAGCACCTCAGCACCTCCCAAAGATATGGCCACTCTATACTGTCAAAGTCTTTCCATAGAAAGTAAGGCTCTGCGACCAATATTGTCTGCCTGTGACTGCATGTTGAGAAACAGCCTTCTCAAATTCACCGCCGTGGATTTGTTTGGCATAAAGCCTGCCTGGTCAGGATGTATGACAGCTGTAATAACCTTATTTAGCCTGAGGGCCAGCATTTTAGCCAGTATCTTGATGTCTGTTTGTAACAGAGAAATAGGCCTGTACGAGGCCGGGTCCACTGGGTCCTTTCCTGGTTTTAAAATCAGCACTATGTTGGCCTTAGACATAGAGGGCGGCAGGGTGTGCTGTTCCCGTGCTGCATTGAACACCCCTAACAGTCTGGACAGTAGTGTCTCAGAGTATTGCTTATTAATCTCCATGGGGAGACCATCCTCCACCGGAGCTTTACAATTGTGAAATGCCCCCACCGCCACCTGCACCTCCTCTAGTATAAACGGGGAATCTAGCTCTCTGCATTGGGCCTCAGTGAGATGTGGGAATCCTATCCCCGCTAGATATAGTGCCAATTCCTCTGGGCCATATTCTGAGGCAGGGAGATATAATGCCTCGTAAAATCCTGCCAGTGTCTGCAGTATCTGGTCCGGTGAGTGGACAAGGTTCCCTCTGTCGTTCTTTACTCCTCCGATGGATGGGGAGCGCTGTTCTGAACTATCAATTCTAGCCAGAAGGCCACCCATTGTCTCCCCCTCCTCGAAAAACGATGAGGCCAGCAGATGCTCATAAGCAGATTGAGCCAACTGCCAGGCTTCCCTAGCAGCATCGATAGGGTCCTGCACATACTGCTTCTCCAGGGAATGTATCTGTGCTTCCAAGTCTCCCCTAAGCCCCTCCGAGTGTTTTTTTAATCTTGGTAACCTCAGCATTAAGTAAGCCCCTTCAGCATACCTTAAATGCCTCCCACGCATCAAGGGCAGACCCGTTTTGGCGAGCAAAGAACGTTCGGATACTCTGCTCCAGCTCCTCATGAGAAGTAAATAGTTTGAGCCAAAAGGCATTACATTTCCACGGGGCTTTAGGCAACGTGGATATTGGCGCTACAGTAAGGAACACCACCATATATGAGTGGTCTGAGACACATCTAGGTTTATATGAGATTTCCAAGACTTAAGGGAGTATTGCCGAGTTCCCCACCGCCAAGTCAATCCTAGAAAGGGAGCCATGGGATTTAGAAAAACAAGAAAACTGCTTCACCGAGGGGTTTTTGTGTCTCCACAGATCCAGTCATCCCACCTTATGTAGCTGTCGCGCCAGGGGAGTCTCCCTTTGCAGGGCGGGAGCTCTCGGGGCACAGATGCTTCTCAAGGCTATGATGCAACCAGCTTTTAAAGTCTCCAACAATCAACAGAGGGAGGTCCGGCTCCCCCTCCAAAAAGTTTATAAGAAGCCGGAGCACCCGAGCCTCAAACATGGAGGTATATACACACAGGCCAATACACATTTCAATATGCCAATACAACAGTGTAGAAACACATATCTACCCTTGACGGCATATTCCCGGTAATCCAAGGATCTGTGTATCACAACACTCACACCCCGAGAAAAAGAGGTATGGTTAGAGTGATAGGACCAGCCTATCCATGGGTACCTCAGGCCGCTCTTAGTGCCAGCCTTCAAATGTGTCTCCTGAAAACATATGATAGCAGGGTAAAAAACTTTCAGACATGCAAAGATCATGGTACGTTTTAGAGGGGAGTTCATGCCCCTGATATTCCAGGAGATCAATGGGACACCCGCTATTGTGAGCGCACAGTTATTGTCCAATGAGGATACATGTGCTCCATGGGGAAACAATGGTCAGCAGGGACAAAATGGGAATCCTGGTGGCTATTCGGTGGTACATCTTCCCAGGCATAGAATTGGGCAATGGCAAATCCTCTATGATACAAGTTTGGACTGTAGACAAATGTCAAACAGAGAGAACAGCATGGCACAACGGTGCCAACAGTTGTAGCTGCACTTGTGGTGGGGTAGCTGCCCTCCCTGTACACCTCCAACAAGGCGGCAAACAAAGTCAAAAAGAGAAGAAGGAAAGAAACATCCAGAACGTCCAGATCCACCAACCGGGCCGATCCAAAAGTTTTAACACAGCTTAGCTGTAGGCAAACAGGTTGTCGTCTCATTACACTGAGTAGTAATCAGTGAAGTCACAGTTGAGTTCCTAGCGCTTGTGGAAATATAACGTCACCCAGCAAAAGGTAAACATACGTCTATAGGTAAGGTGATCTAGCCGCCATAAAAGCTCACTAAGTGACTACGCCCTGCTTGCCTTGTCAATGGAATAGGCTGTAAATTCATTCCCCTTCTGCTCCGGCCTGTCCGTTATGATCCAGCCACGCGGATGCTTCTCTTGCCGAATCAAAGAACTGAGCTTGCCCTTCGGCCGTAACACACAGCTTAGCCGGATAGAGCATGGCATAGGGTAGTTGTAGGGAGCGCAGGCGTCTCTTCACCTCCCCAAATTTAGTTCTGCTCCTCTGCACCTCAGTAGAGAAGTCCGAATAGAACGACACTCTGACTCCGCTGTATTGACCATCGCTCCCGGGCACATCGCAGCACTGCCTCACAATCCCGGTAATGCAGAAGATGGGCCAGCATTGGATGCGCGGATGCTCCCTGAGGAAGTGGTCGACCCGGGGTTCTGTGGGCCTTCTCCACTGTAAAGAACGGTGAATAGGCTTCCCTGCCAAAGATCTCAATGAGTCAGTTTTCCACAAAGGTAGTAGGGTCTTTACCTTCTGTTTTCTCCGGGAGCCCAACAATACAGATATTGTTTCTGCGTAAACTATTTTCCCTGTTCTCTGCTCTGTTAGTGATATCTTGGGCCATCCCATGGGCTGTCTGGGCTTCCCGGGCTATTGGCGGCAGTTTGTCCTCAATGTCACTGACCCTGCTCTGCACCGCTGTAGCTCTCTCCCAGACCTTCTAGAGATCCTGTCTAAGCAGAGACACCGCCTCCCGAAGACCCCCAAATTGGTCTCTCAGGGTATTCACTGAGGCCGTACACATGTGGACAGCCCAGAGTATTTAGGCTAGTGTGGGTTGTTCTGCCTCTTGTTTGTCATCCATGGGGGGGGGGAGGGTGTGCTGCCTCTGTGGCTGGATTGCTGGCATCTGTGTCTGTGTCCTGTCCCCAATCAGCCTGTGCATCGCCTCCAGCAGACCCATCAGCATGTGAGGCCTCCCTGCCATCCCCAGCCACTGAACCTGTTACTTTTTGGGCATAGTACAGCATGTCCCGTATCTGCTCCTTACCCTGGGTTTTCCCCGCTCACTTGCCGCTCCCCTCCTTGTACTTGTCGCTCACCCGTGGTGTGCGCTGGGTGAGGGCCGCAGCCGCAGAGGCGCCATCTTGGGAGTCCGGGCCCGCCATCTCTATCAGGCCTTTACGGGTCTTACACCGGGTGCAGAGTGCCGGCGGAGGGTCCGGGAGAGACAGTGAGTCAGTAACTAGCTGGGGAGCTTCGAGGATCAGCGTTTGGGATGCTGGGGGAGGATCGTTGAACGGATCAGGCACGGAGCTGTGAGAAGTGCGTCCTCTCATATGCCAGTCTTGGCCACACCCCGAGAGAAGGAGTTTAACTGCTTCAGCTCCGGAAAAGTTTACCCCCTTCATGACCAGGCGATTTTTGCGATACGGTGCTGCATTATTTTAACTGACAATTGCGCAGTTGTGCGACGTTGTACCCAAATAAGATTGATGTCCTTTGTTTCCCACAAATAGAGCTTTCTTTTGGTGGTATTTGATCACCTCTGCGTTTTATAAACAAAAAAAGAGCGACAATTTTTTTTAAAAAAACAATATTTTTTACTTTCTGCTTTAAAACATACCCAATAAAAACATTTAAAAAATCTAATTTCTTCATCAATTTAGGCCAACATGTATTCTGCTACATGTTTTTGGTGAAAAAAATCCCAATAAGCGTATTTTGCTTGGTTTGCACAAAAGTTATAGCGTCTACAAACTATGGAATATTTTTGTGGACTTAATTTATTTATTTTATTTTTAACTAGTAATAGGTTATCAGCGACTAATTTTTTGGGGACCAGTGACAGTAATACAGTGACCAGTGCTAAAAAATATGCACTGTCACTGTACTAATGGCACTGGCAGGGAAGCGGTTAACATTAGGGGCGATCAAAAGGTTAAATGTGTCCCTAGGGGGTACTTGCTTACTGTGGGGAATGTGCTTTAAGGTCCCTTTTCCACGGGATTTCCAATCAGGTCTGCCTGTCAGTTTTTCAGGCGGACTTGATCGAACACTCCATTCGCCCCTATGAGGCAGTGGACGTCAACTGTGACATATCTGCTGACACCCGCTACTATCCAATCCTGTCCGCCAAATCCAGATGGATGGTGGCCTTATTTTCCATTCGCCTGGAGGATGGGATTGGATGGGATCAGATGAAAACGGACAAGGGGAGCCGTTTTTCATGCGATCTCCCCATAGAGGAGAGCGGGACTCTGACAGGTCCACCTCAGCACAGTAAACAGAGATGGACCTATCATCCGCCTGCTCAGTGGGGATCAGTGTAGCGATCTCCCGCTGAGCAAAGTGGAGTCCGCCAAGTGGACTGCCTGTGTGAAAGGACCCTATCTGTGGGAAGACAGAGATCCGTGTTCCTGCTTAACAGAAACACAAGATTTCTGTCTTCCCTACTAATAGAACTGTGATCTGCCTTGTTTACATAGACAGACCACCATTCTGCCTCGGTCAGGAATGATAGGTGGACCCCAGCAGACATCGGGTCCGTCGGACCTGCTGATTAGCTCCTGCTGTGTCCAATCACAGATCCAGAAGTGCAGAGTCATGTACCTGTACATGATTATGTGCACAGGAGCCACCAACGCACACTAAATGTACGTGGGGTGGTTGGCAAGCGGTTAAGGAGGCGAAGTCAGTAAAAGAATCACTAATTCTAGGCAGCGAGGTACCATGGGATATGTAGTCCTTAGAAATTGAAAGTAAAAACTGCGCCGAAGCTACAAAGCATG
Source organism: Glandirana rugosa (assembly GCA_018402905.1). Taxonomy (NCBI): domain Eukaryota; kingdom Metazoa; phylum Chordata; class Amphibia; order Anura; family Ranidae; genus Glandirana; species Glandirana rugosa. The sequence continues at coordinate 2,048,293 of BLSH010334420.1, read as the reverse complement.
CAGGGAATAGAGGAAGATGTGGAAATAGATGACCAGCAGGGAAGGTAAACTCAAAACATAAAAGAGATTTGTTAAAGTGGAGTTCCATCATTCCAAACTCATTTGTAAGTTTATTGAAAGTCAGCAGCTACCAAAAGTGTAGCTGCTGACTTTTACTAAACAGGCACTCACCTGTCCCAGGGTCCAGCGATGCCGCCTCCTGGAGCCTCGCCCCCCTCTGCGGCGCCAGCATTACTACTGAGGGCGCCCAGCGGTGATAACTTTGGGCTTCACGGCCGGGCACACACAGTGCATGCGGGAGTCATGCAGAACGATCCTAGTGGCCAGGCAATCTTCGGGGACCTGTGAGGCATCCCAGAAGATTGCCAGGAGGGAGGGGTCGTCTATGGGGAGGGGAGGAGTCGCCTAGGTGGCCCAGCAATGGAAGGAGGAAGAGGGACAGGAAGTACCTGCTAAAACCAGGTACCAAAGAAATTACATGCCAAATGTAGCATGTAAGGGGGAGAGGAGTGCTTAAAGGGGAGGTTCCACTTTTGGGTGGATCTCCGCTTTAAGTAAACTTATAATGGATTGTCAAAAAAAACTTTTGTTTGTACTGAAATTAGAATTCTGATGTTATAAAATGATAGCGTGCTTTTCCCTTAGAATTCCTTTAATAATTGAACAGCTCCCTCAACCATTAAAGTGGATGTAAACCCACCTCTTACCCAGTATAAACTAATGGCACAGTATTAATGCATATATACATGCAAGCCTCCTGCATGTATCCCTACCTTGCAAATGTCCTTCCTGTAAGCACTTGCAGCTGTGTAAAACACTGAAATCCGTTGGTGGCTCTGTCTGCTGGAACTCGTGGGTTGAGTTGTGATGTCACAAGCCTCTCCATCCACCTCTATAATGAGAGATTGAGGAGGGAGGGAGAGGGGAGTGTAAAACTTTCTCTGCTCAGTGAAAAAGATAAGCAAATTGCTTGTCACTCACAGAGCAAGGGGCTGATATATCTGTGTATTTCCCTGTTAGTCAGACTTTCTCTTGCTGAAAAAAAGATAAGGTCATTACCCACAGTTGAATTAACTCTTTGTGGCAAGACTGGGCACAGATGACATAACATGCTATACACTACCAGGCAGAATTATTAATTACGTTTTTTTTTTTCAGGTTTACATCCACTTTAAAGCCAGGCAGCACAATTCAAGCTACAATAAGCGTATAGACAATCACAAGCTGCCACTGTAGACAATTCCCATAAAAGCTGTTTTTATGGTTGCAGAGAATAAAAAGCCACAAATCACATCCCAGTAATAAATCTTCTACAGAGCACATTCAGTAGCTATACCGTAGCCTACCAGACCAGTGTTGCTGATATCTTCTGCACTGCCCATAGAAACCAGTCAAGATTTCCCCCTTTATTTTTATTTGCACTGAATAAGAAAATGTATCCTCTAATTGGCTGTTAGGGGCAGCACAGTGCTTTATTTCATTATTTCTAGGAATCTTAAAAAGGAGAGCACTATATAACTAGACTTCATGTATCCTTTTCCCATCATGAATGGGTGCCAGCCCTTGAGGGTTGTTATAGGTGACACCATATTTTTTTGGATCTCTCCTATTTGTCTTAATGTGGTAGTTCCAGCACTATAATTGTTAACAGCATATCCACAAGTAAATTATCCTGTGTGAAGGACAATGGATTCACAAACTGGTTTGTCAACACCGGCTGGCTACTAAGCACATGTACTTTCACTAATCACATGATATCCAGCTGAGAGGAGAGTCAGGACTAACAGGTTCACCAAATCCCCACTATTCCTGTTGGTTCACTTTGAGTCCCATTCGGGAAAAGATAGACAACTTAGTATTCCGTTCTTTTTCTTTCTGTTATATACATTGATATTAAAGCAGAGGTCTGTCCAGAACTTTGTCTAATTTTGCATAGAGTGGTATGCGGGAGATTCAAACTTGCTCCCTGCTGAAACTGGGACAGGAAGTGAAGAAATGCCCCCAGCAGGGGTACAAACAGAAAACCAACACACAATGACAAAGGTTCTAACCCTTCAATTTGAAACTCAGCTAATGTGTTTTTGGTATCTGTTCATTTTTCCTAATTTCCCATTCCAGGTGGCACCTGTTTCCGGAAAAGGACGCAGAAATGTTCTCAGTGGGGACAGAGTCTGCAACAAAAATTCCGATAGAGTTTATAACCTTACAGCAAAAGAATGGGGAACCGCTGATGTAAACACAGCGGTTCCCCGCTCTGTCAGTGGGGACATAGGAGATCTACTGATCCCTGTCGCTGGGATCAGTTAGATCTGTTATGTCCATAACAGCCCAGTCCCCTCACAGTTATAACACATGCAGGAAACACAGTTTCTCCCCCTGCAGGTTAACCCCTTCACTGTCAATGACATTTATACAGAAATCAGTGGTTAGTTAAATTTCTGATCGCTGTATAAATGTCATTGGTCCTAAAAAAGTGTCAAAATGGTCCGACATGTCCGCTGCAATATCGCAGTACCGCTAAAAATCGCAGATCGCCGCCATTACTAGTAAAAAATAAAAAATTATAAAAACTTCAGAAATGAATTCTCATCATTCGTAAACACGGCAACTTTTGCGCAAACCAATCAATAAACGCAGATTGTTATTTTATTTTACCAATAATGTGAGGAAGAATATAAATCGGCCAAAACCGATGAAAAAAATATGTTTTTTTATATTTTTTTGGGGGGTTTGTATTTTAGCAAAAAGTAAGAAAAACTTATTTTTTTTGCAAAAATGTCGCTCTTTTTTTGTTTATATCGGCGATCAGAAATGACGCAGAGGTGATCAAATACCACCAAAAGAAAGCTCTATTTGTGGGAAAAAAGGATGCAAATTTTGTTTGGGTACAACGTCACACGACCACGCAATTGTCAGTTAAATCAACGCAGTGCCGAATCGCAAAAAGTGCTCTGGTCCTACAGTGGGAAATCCTTCGGGGGTGAAGTGGTTAAAATGCCTGTCATATGCTTTATCTTGCGCATGGGCAGGTGCAAGCATTCTTCCAACCTGTAAGTGGTACTGTGCCACTATCACAGGTGGAGAAGAGTTTGATAAGGTTTTTGTCCCCTTATGGACTCCACCCGATATCCTAGGAAAGATTGGACACTGAAATTCCATGAGATATCAAGAAACCATCTTGGAGAGGCACCTTATTAATAGGGTGGCCCATGTCATTTGGGAGCGCCTGGAGCGAGTGGTAGGTTAGAAACAGGTACCCGCTGGTTAGGGAAAGGGATCAGTACAGGAAAAGGTTCTTGGTGAGAAGGTAGTAGAAGCAGCCAGGGCGGTCTTTAAGGCAGGACAAAAGGCGCAGCTGCCCTGGGTCCTGTCATTGTTGTGGGGCCCAAAGCAGCAGCCTCATACTTGCCAACTATCCTGGTTTAAATTTCCTTGTCCCTTGAAGTTTTAGACCTGTGCTGTGTCCCAATATCTAAGTGCTGCTACTTAAGATGCCAACTCTGCCCTATTGTTGTGTACAGATGACTCACCTGCAGACCCTATGTTTACATGTAAATAACCAGCATTGATATATAAATAGCAGCAGCATTCATATGTAAATAGTGGCGGCCAGCTGCACTGATATATAAACAAAGGTGGCATTCATATGTATATCATGCCCCCCAGAGGTCATATTCACCATCACCTATACTGGGTGCTGCCCACTGGGGAGACAAAGTCATGCTTGAAAGTCCACAGCACATGTCAGCTATGCATGAGGGTGTCATTGATAATTGATGGCACTAATGTGTATCTGCTAAAGGGCAGCACATTTTAGTGGTGTCAGGAAAGTGACTTTGTGCTCCCCAGCCCATGGTGTGCAGGCAGTGAGGAGATGATGTGCTGTAACCTCTAGCAACCAATCTGTGGGCAGTAATGATGTTCAGTAACCTCTAGCAACCAATGAGTGAGCAGTATTGATGTACAGTAATCTCTAGCAACCAAACAAGCAGAAAGCATGTGCTGTAACCTCTAGCAACTAATCAGTGAGCAGTAATGTGTGCTGTAACCTCTAGCAACCAGACAATAGGCGGCAATGATATGCTGTGACCTCTGGCAACCAATAAAAATCACTGCTGATCTGATTCAATAAATTGATTTTGAGTCTAGTTGCTATTTATTGTATGTCTCAGAGCAGGTAGAGAGTGAAATTGCATGGGGGTGGGGGGCAAGAAAATATTTGTCCAGGGTCCAATCAATATTAACCACTTCAGCCCCGGAAGGATTTCCAGCTTTAGGACCGGAGCCCTTTTTGCGATTCGGCGCTGCGTCGCTTTAACTGACAATTGCGCGGTCGTGCGACGTTGTACCCAAACAAAATTTGCGTCCTTTTTTTCCCACAAACAGAGCTTTCTTTTGGTGTTATTTGATCACCGCTGCGTCATTTCTGATCGCCGCTATAAACAAAAGAAGAGCGACAATTTTGCAAAAAAACCCAAATTTCTTACTTTTTCCTAAAATACAAATCCAAAAAAAAAATATAAAAAAACATTTTTTTTCACCGTTTTTGGCCGATTTATATTCTTCCTCATATTTGCGATAAAAAAAATCGCAATCGGCGTTTATTGATTGGTTTGCGCAAAAGTGGTCGCGTTTACGGATGATGAGAATTCATTTTTGGGGTTTTTAATTTTTTTTTATTTTTTACTAAAAATGGCGGCGATCTGCGATTTTTTGCGGTACTGCGATATTGGGGCGGACATGGCGGAACATTTTGACACTTTTTTGGGACCATTGGCATTTATACAGCGA
>BLSH010334420.1:2028912-2043133 GCA_018402905.1 Glandirana rugosa | reverse complement strand
AACCTATATGTAGGGAATAAAGCGCGCTCACTATACACGTTCCCGCAGCCGCCGTCGTATGACGGCGATTTGCGGGAACGTGCCACTTTGTCGCCGTCAATCGCCGATCGGCGGTCGGCAAGTGGTTAAAGACAGCCCTGGAAACAGCGCAGTCTTGGTACAACATATAATATACAAAAAGTGCAGCGCTAAAAATATCTAACAACAAAGTGTCATAAATAAACATATAAAAATATTTTGTCACACAAACTCATAAATCACAAAAAAGTCCAAAAAATCCATGAAGTGTAGACTCTGCGAAAGGTGAATGAGAATCATCCAATGATGGTATGTTCTCATGTGATAATAAACATATAAAGTGGCATCAGTGCTTCTCTATATAGTGTGATTCCAGTGCTTTTCCTTCACCAATATGCACTCACCATTGGTAAATGGCATTGTATCAAAGCAACCTTGGGGAATTCCCAGCAATCATCCATCTGCTCCTCCCAAAAGGTGATCCTGTCCAAAAAGATGCTCAGCACAAGGAGCCCGAGAAATGATTTATAGTGTAGCAGTTTATTTTAAAATTATGACATACAATTTAAAATAAGGGATGTATATCCAAGTAAAAATAGATATAAATGGCTGAACTTAGAGAAATGGCTGTCGATCCAGACCTTGGATACGGCGGCGTAGCATCAGCACGTAAGGCTTCTCCCTACGCGTTTTGTGCACATCTCTCCAAAGCACCCAAAGCACCTTGTCCCCATGTTGATAAGTACAAGGGCCTCCTCCCCACAACCATGGTTGTGGGGGTGCGGCTAGTGACTTATTTGGAATCTGATGCAAGCCCCCTTTAACAAAGGGGCCCCTTTATCCCTTCCCCCACCCATGTGAATGAGTATAGCCTACTCATTCACCAAAAAAAATGTCAAAAGTAAATAAAAACCCAAGCACAGTTTTCAGAAAGTCCTTTATTTTAGAAGAAATACAAAATAAAAACATATAAAAAACATATCCCCTGAAGTAAATCTAGCATCCGAAAACTTAGAAAAAAATGTTTTCTTTGTTTCTGTTATAATATTTTGTAAATAAGTAAGTTTTCTCCTTCACTGATGAGGCTGCACTGATGGGCACTGATGAGGTGGCACTGATGGGCGCTGATGAGGTGGCACTGATGATGAGGCACTAACATGCAGCACTGATGGGCACTGATATGCAGCACTAATGGGCACTGATAGGTGGCACTGATGGGCACTGATAGACCACACTGATGGGAACATATAGGTGGCACTGATAGGCAGCACTGAAGGGCATTGATGGGCAATGATGGGTGGCACTGACAGATGACAATGATAGGCAGCACTAATGAGGAGGCACTGACAGGCATTACTGATGGGCACTGATGGTGGGCATGGGTTGATTATCAGCGCAGACCTTCCCTGTCAGGAGAGCCGCTGATCAGCTCTCCTCTACTCACGCCTTGTCAGCTTCAATAGAGGAAAAGCGATAAACTGCACTTCCTGGTTACAATGTGACCAGCTGTGATTGGACACAGATAACCATATGGTAAAGAGCCTGCGTAATAAGCGCTTTACCAAGATCAGAGATGAGGTGTGTCAGAGCGAACACATATAGAGCTTTCTTTTGGTGGTATTTGATCACCACTGGGTTTTTTATTTATTGCTAAACAAATAAAAAAAGACTGAAAACTTTGAAAAAAATGTTTTGACCATATGGTAAAGAGCCTGTGTAATAAGCTCCTTACCAAGATCCGAGATGCGGTGTGTCAGAGCGACATACTGCACTACCAATCGCCATGCTGCATGCCCTCGAAGGCGCGCACGAGCGGCTTATCCTGCTGGATGTCATATGACGCCTAGTCAGGATAATAGAGCCACCCTGCGGCTGTCCTTCTGCATATGATGGGTGGGAAGTGGTTAGGGACATGGCAGCCACCTGCTCCTTAAAGCGGAGCTCCACCCAAAAGTGGAACTTCCGCTTTAAGGACTCCTTGCCCCCTTACATGCCCCATTTAGCGTGTAATTTTTTTGGGGGGAGCGGGTACCTAGTTTTGACAGATACCTGCTCCAACTTCCGCCCCGGCCACCTAGGCCACTTGAGCAGAAGTTTTCCTCTCCCCCTCCCTCCCTGCAATCTTCTGGGTCATTGAGGAGGCGCATCGAGACTCGTGCATATGCAGTGTGCACCCGGCTGTGAAGCCACAAGCTGTCACAGCCGAATGCCCACACTTGTGGTGCCAGGAAGAAGCGGGGGAGAGAAGCGAGGGTTCGGCGGCTGCATTGCTGGACCATGGGACAGGTGAGTGTCTGTTTGTTAAAAGTCAGCAGCTGCACTTTTTGTAGCTGCTGACTTTTAATATACACAAAAATGAGTGGAACTCCACTTTAACAACCAGCTATTATTCACAATGAATTCAGATGCATTTGAAAATATAATAAAGAATTTGGAAAACTTTTGGAATCTACCTGCTATAACGAATATATGAAATGGATCCTAAAGAAACAAAAATGTATCCCAAAAACGAACCGGACCAACACAGTGAATATGCAGAAATGCATCCGAAATTAAGAAAATATTGTTTGACGTGCACATGTCTATTGTATAACAATATAAAAACAAAAAATGTACATTTTTGGTACCACAAACCCATATTCCAGTGGTTCTTCTAAGGCAGTGGTTCTCAACTCCGGTCCTCGGGACCCCTCAACAGGCCAGGTTTGCAGGATAGCTGAAATACATCACAGGTGATATCATTTGCTGCTCAGTGATTGCAGTATTCTAGTCTGCATCTCCCCAAGGTAATACTTAAAACCTGGCCTGTTGGTGGGTCCCGAGGACCGGAGTTGAGAACCACTGTTCTAAGGTAAGGTGCACAAAAGTGATTTTTGTTACTGCAATCACCCTACTAAAATTAGCTTTGATGACTTATGGTTAATAATTAGGCAGACCATACACAGTTCAAATCTCGTCAGTTCAGCAGGAAATTTGAACCACGTATGGGCAGGCTGAATGTACCAAGTTGATCGACCGATCAACTTCAGTACAACCAGCATGCCAGGTTTTACCTGTGATTATCGCTAGCAGCTGCTATAGCTGCTAGCAGCAATCACTGTCTTCTCCCCACCCTCTCCTGCCACCCCCCCCCCCAGACATTGGCCCAACAGGAGGGATTCCCACATCAACTGTCTGTGTTGATGGGGGAATCAAGCAAATGTCTTTCCTGCAACCCTTGGTTGCAAGACAGAAATTTGCTCTGTGTGTCGCCGGCCTCAGTGATGACTACACATCTAACTGCATGTAATGGTGATCAGTCGCCCAAATTTGAAACAATTGTGCTATTAACAATTAATCGCTACTACATGCCACACTCTATTGTTCCCTACACATAGCAACTATTCACAAATTGCTAGAGAATAACCTTGGGGCAATCGTGGGTGGTGACTTTTGTAGCAAAAACCACCGATGTGCATGTACAATGAGAGGGCAATATAGTCAATCTCTTCTTCCTCTTAGCAGGCCTTGAGCTTTGCCCCTTGATATAAGCACAGAAGCTGATGTGTTTAGCAGTGGTCTAGATTTTAGACAAAATACTTTTGTGGTCTAGTTTCTCCACCACTAAACTACAGGGTGTCCCAAAAGTTGCCATACAAAGGGGAAATTGTACCTAAATGTACCTTTATTTACAAAGTATCCATTACAAAATTTTACAAAATATTTACAAAATATTAATAAAAAAATTAATAATAATTACAAATATTAAAATTATACTATGAGTTTGATATTTTTCCTTATGTATGGAGACTTTTGGGACACCCTGTTTTATTACCTGAAATAAAAGTTTATTTTGGATGCCTGAAATAATCTCTATGAAAAACATTCCTTGGGATCCAGAGTTCACGCAGCCCACATAACTTTATTATCTCTTTGGGTGTGCAGCCTGGTATGGAATAGTAAAGATCTAATCTTTCTTCATCTGTGTTTGCTTAGAATGATATTGAACTGCCATAAATTGCCAGAGAAGTTGTTCTAGGAATGAAATAGTCAGAAATATGGAGAAGACCTTTGGATTGCACAATCTGATTATATACAGGAACATTCTGTATGGAGAAACTCTTCTTATCATCCTAACTCATCTGAGCTGGAAATGGAGCCTCTACCCAAGCATAACGCAAACGTTCTTCCAATATTATAGAAAATCTGAATTATGGCCGTTCTCTAGGTGGCTTCAGAGCATCATCTAGATGCATCCTTGGCTTTTTTTCTTGCCAATGTGCCAATTTTAGGCAGATTACACAATATGCAGCCAGTTATATATTGTTATCAGCATCTGGATAGTGGACAGGTCAGGTAATAATGAGTCCTAGTGTGCAGCTAAAATCTGCAGTGCCAGTAGCAGACACATTAAAACAATATTAAACCCAAAATCAAACATGTATTCATTAGATGTTGTGCCTGCATCAGTTTTCTTTTCTTTTCCTCTGTTTTCACCTGGTGAAATGGCCAGTAACACCTCCTGTATTAGAGTGCCTCCACTCTGGATGAAGGAGCACAGGGGGCACCTTTGAACAGCAGCATTGTCAGTCTGGAGGGGAGTCTTAGATGTACTAATAGATTTATATACACTAACACATTGAAGCTAAAGCTAATACTTTATAACCAGTTTACAGTTTCCTTTTGGGATAAAGGTTTTATATAAATAATTAAAAGATGATCATTGTAAGCACCCTTGCTAGTGATAAATGGGTTGTCTCCTCTGGAACTGATATATTCTGCTAGAGAGCTTGTTATTTTGAAAAACAACAGACTTAAGCTGTATACACACTTTACAACTTTTTTTGTTTGATTTCCTTTAGATTTACCTGCAACTATGTAGTGCAAGGGCCTGGTTGATTGCATACAAATTGAAAGTGTTTAGGTTTGACCTCATATTGTATGGTTAAGGAAAAAATCTAAAGAGAATTGTATAGTGTGTATCCAGCTTTACTGGCTGGATCAAAAAAAGATAACCTCCTGTGCATAGGTGTGATAGCCTGATTATCACTTCAGGCCTTGCTGACCTCTAGGCTGGTGCACCCTCTTTTGTTCATCTTTTTACTAAACTGGGTCGCCAAATGAAAATAAAGGAAAGAGCCTAGAAAAAAAAAAAACGAATGCAGTCATCACATCTAAGAAATGGTAAGCTGCAATATAATAAAGGTTTTCTTTTGGGTTTAATATCACTTTAAGTAAGTGCATAAATGAAAATGAAGGAACTATTTTAACCACTTACCGACCAGCGATGTACTTGTATACCACTGAATCGAAAAGGGTGATATTTCAGTCATTGCTGCATTTTTGTCAGCCAGTGATTCTGAAGCTGGTAAAAGTAATCTGAGTGGCTAAAGAGCCACTGGATTACTTTTACTGGTTGTAATAGTAGCAGACAGAGGTGTTCAAATGCAACAGTTGCGATGCTTTGCTTCATGCCCGTGGCAAAAACTGTAATTCCTGTATCATTTGGAGGGCAGTACTGCTGTGAAACCTGACCTGTTTAAGTGAATATGGAAGCGCTACAAATGCACCACAACTGCATGCATTGCATGCAGTTGCGGTGCATTTGTCCAACAATTACAGGATTAGAATATGTAGTTAGGAGGTGTCACACTGCCTCCTCACCAGCCAGGACAAGGTCATCCAGCGCCCATGGAAAATATGCTCTCTCCTGGACACTCTTTGCTCAGTGGCACAGTCTGTGCTCTCTCTCCCCTACCTGCTAGTACAGCACTTGTGTGTCTGTGAATACTGCCGCCTACTTATTTATACAGGAGCACTTCACTGGCAAGGAGGAGGGGAAGTGAGAACACAGCCCGCACCGCGTTCCGACTGTCTCCTTACTGCTGGTGAGTAGTGATGCTGTTGTCACCGCCCCTACAGCCTTGTAACAGAAGGAAAGTGGCCCTATCCCTACAGTAAACCATTCCTCCAAGGGCAAACGTCCCTCCTGCCCACCCCTTGTCCCAGTCCTGTTCCTCACTGCCTGTCAAATGCCTCTGGAATACCATCTCACTGCAGATTGCATTTCAGAGGTGCAGAAATGCATAACATGTCTCAAATATAAGTTCTAGAGAGATTTAAAGACACATTTTGTTGCAGAATTGTCTCAAAGACACAATAGTTATAGATTCAGCACTTTACTCCAACAGACCTTATTTAACTTTGCTTTCCTTATCACCTTTCTTTATGAATTTGTTGCAAGAATAGTGCCATATAGGGCAGCACAGTGGTGTAGTGGTTAGCACTTTCGCCTAGCAGCAAAAGGGTCATCTGTTTGAATCCCAACCATGACACTACCTGCCTGGAGTTTGCATGTTCTCACTGTGCCTGTGCGGGTTTCCTCCGGGTACTCCGGTTTCCTCCCACACTCAAAAGACATGCTGGTAAGCTAATAGGCTCCTGTCTAAATTGACCCTAGTATGAATGTGAGTTAGGGACCTTAGATTGTAAGCTCCTTGAGGACAGGGACTGATGTGAATGTACAATGTATATGTAAAAGCGCTGTGTAAATTGACAGCACTATATAAGTACTTGAAATAAATAAAATAAATAAATATAGTATATGTGTTACAAATAAAAAAGTATTTGATTTTTTTTGCCTGCATCAGTACTAACAGTGTGAGGTTTCCTTGAATTTGGCAAAATACTTCCAAATATGCCGCAATGAAATGATTAAATCAGCCTCAGTAATGCTTTAGGTGCACATGGGTAGCCTTGTAACCTTTTAGTACTGAACTCACAAATTTAAATTCTACCGGGGACAATATTGAGGTTTTTTTTCTTTGTGTAAGTTTTATCTGTGTGCCCCGTTTTCCTTCTACAGTTTTTTTCATACACTGCTTTGTTAAATGCCACAGGTTTATAAATGTTGTAATAAAATATGCAATGGTCCCTTCTAATGTACACCTTTTTCACAAACCCATTTACATAGCTAGGATTAAAATAGATTCATAAAAATTGCTACTGAGACCACATACAGCTGACTTTTGACTGTACAGTCCACCAACCAGAAGCCATCAGAGTCTTTTAACACTCATTTCATTCATACCCCTAATATTCCAATGCTAGAGTTGCCCAACAAGGATCTGGAGTTGCTCAAACAAGATTCAAAGAAAAGCAAATGCATTTTCAAAATGTTGCATTTTAGTGCATTTCTCCTTCATTCGGTTACCTTAGATACTCTTCCACAAGTGCCAAATTGTAAATACAGCCATGGACAGGATTTCACAATTTCCTTAGCAATGTAACTAGCAGCATTGTGGCTAAGATTTCTTAGGCCCAGTTCACACTTGTAGGACATGAAGTGGATACAGTAATATCCCATGTAGCGCTACCCCAGTAGGAGCTGCTGGATATAGGATGGTTCTCTGTTCTTTGCCTCAACCTTCTCAAGAACCTCAGCCCCTCTGACACACCAGAGTGTGCAATACTCAGTACCCAATAATAGTGCTTTATCAAAGAAAACAGGCGCCAAACTAGGTAGTAAAGGCAAGACTTAAAGGGATGCTAAAGATTTTTTTTTTTTTAAATAACAAACATGTCATACCTGCTCTGTGCAAGGGTATTGCACAGAGTGGCCCCGATCTTCCTTTTCGGGGTCCCACGGTGGAGCCCCTGGCTCCTCCCCTCCATCAGGTGCCCCCTTGGAGAAGCTCTTTCCCTGGGGGCACCCGTGCGGGTGCGCTCCCGAGTCCTGCTGCTGCGTCTATTGACACAGACAACAGGACTCGGCCCCACCCCCCGGCTCCCACGTCACTGGATTTGATTGACAGCAGTGGGAGCCAATGGCTCCCTCTAAGCCAGTGGTTCTCAACTCCGGTCCTCAGGACCCACCAACAGGCCAGATTTTAAGTATTACCTTGGGGAGATGCAGACTAGAATACTGCAATCACTGAGCAGCAAATTATATCACCTGTGATGTATTTCAGTTATCCTGCAAACCTGGCCTGTTAGTGGGTCCCGAGGACAGGAGTTGAGAACCACTGCTCTAAGCAGTATCAACAATGGACGAATAGCCCTCTCACCAGTCCCCGAGATGCTGTGGTGACCTCTTGCTGTAGAAAGGGGGGCCTCTCATTCTCTCCCCAAAAGCCTCTGGTGATCAGCATTGAGAGTGGACACTCCAATCTCCCTGCTGCAGTGGTGCAGAGTGCTGCGCTGCCCCTGGGTGTCCTCACTCCCAGTCTCAGGCTCAGATCTTTGCTGGTATAATATCTCTCTTTGGCAGGCGTATATCCAAACAGGAGTGTTTTCTCTCTAACGCCCTCTGTCAAGTTTATTGTTGTCTTTGACCCTACTGGAGAGCTTTACCCTTCAACCTGTTCTAGTGTGCGTTGTCACCGAGGCAAAAAGTGATGATGAGGGTTAAACATCTAATAGGGACAAATGTTCTGGTGACAATACTAACGGGAAATTCCTTTCACTTTGGGGACATTTCTTTTCATTTCCTGTTGCATCTTCAGAACTGAAAGTGGAAGGAAATCTCAGTATTTAAGGGGGCTCTAACCTCTCTCTATTCCGAACTAAAACAAAAAAAAGTGACTATACATGCACTTTAAAATTGTTTCTAAGGTAACATGTATGTGCATTAATCTTCAAACTGATCTCTGTGTTGCTGTGGAACCCAATTAAATACAAGTCAAAATTAGGCCCCACCCCTTTCTGCCTCCTTGTCATTCAGCTGTCAATAGCCCAAATTTCGGTGGGCAGTAGAGGCTCTGTCTATGAAAGTCAGGGCCCTATGGTATAGCCTGGAAAAAAAGATCCAAGGGAATCCACAAATAAACAGTGATGGATTTGAAGACTAAAACTTCAGCAGCAAAAAAGATTTCATCTCCAAATACAGAAAGGTTTCTTCACAGTAAGAGCTGTGAAAATGTGGAATAGACTCCCTCCAGAGGTGGTTTTGGCCAGCACTGTAGATTGCTTTAAAAAAGGCCTGGATTCTTTCCTTAAAGCGGTTGTCTCACACAAAAAAAAAAACACCTGCAAGGCAAAGGCATAATGAGCTAGTATGCACCTCAGAACGAAGCTCCCCAAGTTCGCCAGGTCCCCGAGGAGGGAGCTGCCATCTTCCCTCCAGGGATCCTTCCAGGTACACGGCTCCGGCGATGTGAGTGTCCGGAGCCGCGAAACGTCACTCCTGCACATGTGTGGGAGCTCGTCTTTACAGCGGACTTTCCGGCAGGGTGCGGCGCTATGCACCGGGCCTTCGCCGGGACATCACTGCGCATACGCCTGCTGACATCAGTGGCGCTTGCAGTGAGAATATCTTAGTTTAGGAGATATTCTTTTTACCTAGAGGTAAGCCTTATTATAGGCTTACCTGTAGGTAAAAATGTCATTTTAGGGGATACAACTGCTTTAATGTAAATAATATAAATGGGTACTAAGATTTTTAGGTAAAGTTGATGCAGGGAAAATCCGGGGGATCAGGAAGGAATTTTTTCCCCCACTATGGCAAATTGGATCATGCTTTGCTGGGGTTTTTTGCCTTCCTCTGGACCAACCATGGGTGAAGGATTGTATATGGGATTGTATGGTTATATATAATTTTTCTGTTTTTTTTATTTGTTGAACTAGATGGACTTGTGTCTTTTTTCAACCTGACTAACTATGTAACTATGTAGCAGTGCATTCACCTTATAAATGCTTTGGGCCAGTTCTGGTTCATCCCAAAATGGGCTGAACATTTTGTTAGTTAATACTTCATTTAGATTGGTTTGATAAATTAAAAAACAATATCCTGGATTTCCTTACAGCAATAATGGTATATGTAGTGTCAGCCCCCAAAGGAGCTGGGTCCTCTGATGCTGGCCTCGACCTTTCTTTGTAACTTCAGCCTCTCTAACACACCTGGCTGGGTATGCAAACGTAGTTCTTCACACTAATCCCAATTTTAAAAGGATAGACACCAGACCAGTAAAAGAAAACAAAGTTGGTATATTGATGCATGTTAGTGGTCAAACAATGCAACAAGGGAGTGACCATAGAAAGCACTAACTGGCAGAGATAACACTTCACTTAAAGTGTCAAGCAGTGCATAACACATTGTGACCTAAAGTTTTATTAGCCACCCAGGTCAACTTAAACAGTAACACTGTCCCCAGAGTGCAGCAAGGAGCAGATAAAGGAACCGGTATGTCTAAACTGGCCATGTGCACAAGGGTGGCTATGCTAGGCCTAAAGCTGCCTGAAGGACACCATCCTGGCCCTAGCGACCCCAAATGAGAAAACAGATGAAATAGGGGTATATTAACCCCTTCCCGCTGACGTAACACATATATGCGGCTCCACTGCACTGGGCTTTTTTCCGTGGGGCCTCATATATGCGTATCTCCCTGTGCTGTGCACTCCCAGCACGGAGGCTGGGGTCTCACCGAGAGGCCCCGTACTAACGTTCGGGACCTGGACTTTCCGATTTCGTGTCACCTGATCGTTGTGATAGCCTCTGATTGGCTACTACAGTGATCATCTCTTTGTGAATAGAGAGGAAAGCTGCAAAGGGTTGATTTACTAAAGCTGGAGAGTGCAAAAACCTGTGCAGCTTTGCATGCTAGCCAATCAGCTTCTAACCTCAGCTTGTTCAATCAAGCTTTGACAGTAAAACCTTGAAGCTGATTGGTTTCTCTGTGGAGCTGCACCAAAATTTGCACTTTCAAGCTTTAGTAAATCAACCCCAATGTATCTTTCTCTTTCCTCGCAGAGAGAAAAAAAATGCGTGTGTAAAAAAAAAAATAAAAATAAAAAAATAATTAAAAAAATAAAAGAAATAATAAAGAAAAAATGCCTAGATCAAGGTTCAATCCAGGTCAGTGCCAGGGTTAGTGTGAGTCAAGTAAGGGTCAAAGGTCATGGTCAAAGGTCAGAGTTTGTATATTTTGGGCAGGATTTTTTTTTTAAATTAGCATCAGTGTCAGTTAGAGTCAGTGTCCATGTGTTTTAGGTAGTACAAAAAAAAAAGAAGCAAAATGCGCACTATTGCTTCTGGGTTTTATTATGGGTACAAACAAAAACTGACATACACATAGGTTGTATTGCTATGATGGTCAGGAGCAGAAGAATTTATTTTGGGTTGTTCTTTGGTGGTAGGTTATGGTAGTAACAAAAAATATACAGCTAACCTTTAAAAAAAAAATTACTATTTTGGGCCAGTTTTCCTGATAATAAAACAAAAATCAAGAGATATCCATAACCATTTACTACCAAAAGCCCAATTTGCCCTGAAAAAGGCAAGGCATAATCCACCTGGATGCACAAAGTAGCTGTGATGATATGTATGGTTTTACTAACACATGTCAAAATTGCAAAATTGTGCTTAGGCATTAAGATTTATTTTACTCTTAGGAGTGAAGGGGTTACATAAACCAGGGGCAGTCCTTGAGTTATCTTTTCTGCTGGCTACCCTCACGGGGCTGCACGTCCCACAGTACTTTCCCTTCTGGCCGCCCATCTGATTTTGTTGTTTTTTGCGTTTTTTTCACAGCAAGCAGATGGGGGGGGGGGGGGGATTAAGAGCAGGCAACGGAACGAGGCCCACAACTTTCTAGAGCTTGAATTTATTCAAACTCTAGCAAAGTCGTTTTATTTTTCCCTATAGCAAACAATCTGTCTTGGTTTTTTTCCCAGGGGTATTAGGTAAAATCAGTGGGTTGCATTGGGCAATCGTCTTATTTTTTTCTTTGGTCTGGCTTTTATATATCTGCCCCATGATTGCTTTTACTGTGATGACATGAGTTTTCTGTGACTGGTGGCCAGAAATCTCACCTGTGTTTTACCTTGACACGCTGATTTCCTTGAATGGCTATTATTAGTTCCTGCACAGGGAGGAGTGTGACAACAGGTTCAATGTAAATAGGTTTGTGCTTTGAGAGAAAGAAAGAAAATGTTCTCTTTATCACTATGAGATTGATGGCTCATAAAACTAACATTTCCAAACACCCATATCTTACTGCAGCGTAGGTGTTTGGAGGTAGCTAGTATTCCCAGAATTAGCTTATTACATAGAACTGACCGCTGGCAGGCAGTGTTCATTTTCACGTCCAATTTCAATTTAGTTATAGTCTTTTGACTAAAATGCCACTTTAGCTTTAGTCATATTTTAGTCACCTTAATTGTTTTAGTTTTAGTCGTATTTTAGTCAACTAAAATCAAATGGGTTTAGTTAAATTGTAATGCATTATTTAAGTATTTATCTAGAATTGCTAAACACATTATATACTCCTGGAGTAAAAATCTAATAGCATGTTATTATTCATGGTATGAAAGTGATACTAAAGTGTCATTTAAAAAAAATAAATAAATAACAAACATGTTATACTTACCTGCCCTGTGAAGTGTTTTGGACAGAGCAGCCTGAATCCTCCTATTCTGTCTGCTGCTCCTGGCCCCTCCCTCCTGTCGAGTGCCCCCTCAGCAAGCGGTTTGCTATGGGGGCACCCAAGCCAAGTCACAGCTCTGTGTGTCCTTTGAGACAAGGAGCTGCTGTTTAGCCCTGCCACCTCTCTCTCCTCATTGGCTAACTGACTTTGATTGACAGCAGTGGGAGCCAATAATGCCATTTCTGTGTCTCAGCCAA
This sequence comes from Glandirana rugosa, assembly GCA_018402905.1. Lineage (NCBI taxonomy): Eukaryota > Metazoa > Chordata > Amphibia > Anura > Ranidae > Glandirana > Glandirana rugosa. Next base: position 2,030,517 of record BLSH010334420.1, on the reverse strand, counting down.
TCAGGAGGGAGAGTCCCGAACAGCCAAGGCAGACTTTCACTCAGTATTAGGGGGGCCGAGGGGGGATATATAGAATGCATTAAGTTAAAAAAAACTTTCTGCCTGTAAAATTACTTTAATCTCCCTGGCGGTAATCCCGAGTGTGGCTCGGGGTGGAATTTCAGTACCATTAGCCCCAGTAACCCCAATCCACACTCGGGATTGCATTGCTGGATCCAGGCAGCGCTACTCACCTTGTCCCCTGGATCCAGCGATGTCCCCCGCCGTGTCTGCGGGCTGTGTCCGCCGCCAGATGACTCCTGTGTGCCGGGCTCCGTTCCCTGCGAGCGTCGCGTCGCACGGGGACGGAGACCGGCGGGAAATTCAAAAAGTGAAACACACACAGCACATACAGTACACTGTAATCTTATAGATTACATTACTGTATGAAATCATTTCACCTCCCCTTTGTCCCTAGTGGTTTGCCCAGAGCCCTGCATGCACTTTTATATAATAAATGTCATTCTTTCTGCCTGGAAACTTGAGAATGTCCATAGCAACAAAAAGTGTCCCTTTACGTCAAAAGTGGTTTTTGATCGGCTAGAAAACACCGATAGTAAATAAGAATCATTTGCAGAATTGAGTGATACTGATTTTTGGGGAAATTTATCATCAGAAACTCAAAGTGACGACAGCGACAATTCTGCACCTGAGCAAATTTCAGTGTTTTTGATTTGATTACATTATTGAATACATTTTATTACTATTACGTTATTATTTTTGATAATTATTTATAGTTATTTATTATATTATAATTTAGGATTTCTTGTTTCAAACTTTATCATCTACTAGACTCTTGTTTGGACAGATTTAAGTGAGTTATTCCTAAGAATTACAGGCCTACAATATAAAATGCCAAATTTCCATGCAAAATAATCGTACCGCTTTCAGCACCCAAAATCTGAAATAATCATACCGCCAGGGAGGTTAAGGGTTGGGCGTGCACTACAGACACAGATTTAGCTTTTTGACAAACAAGTGCAAATTTAAAATATATAAAAAAAAACTGTAAACTCTATTGGATGTAATGCTATTTCACTTATTACCTGAATATATAACCAACATTAAATATTAAGAAAAAAAATTCTTTTCTTTCAGAAGCTTAGTAGATGCCCCCTTCTTATTCTTTTTTTTTTGTTCCAAACTTATTTTATTGAGAAAAAGAAAGAACAATACAGGGATGGTAAAGAGATAATATACATGTATGAATACAAGGTCAGAATACATCAAAATTGTGGTCTACAAGTAAGACACTAATATCAGCATTAAATTGCATAGGTAACAACAAATTAAAGTCAATTAACATTACGAACATGGAAAGAGAAGTTACATGGGTATAGAGTATGGGGCGTTTGGGGTATTTAAGTAGATTTCAGTGTTCCTCTCCTGTTAAGATGCGTTTCAGGTATGTGCGCAAACTCGTTTGCAGCATTTGGAGTGGAAGTACATGAGACGGGAATTGTCTACTTGTGTGAGTATGTGTGTGTCCAGCACACCTGTGTCTGCTGGATCTGATCTTATATCAGTAAGAACCATGGAGTTAGTAGGCGGGGGGGGGGGGGGGGG
>BLSH010334420.1:1994149-2025231 GCA_018402905.1 Glandirana rugosa | reverse complement strand
GGGGGGGGGGGGGGGGGGGGGGCGAGGCAGAGCAGAGAATCAGTGTCTGACAGTCACCAGGGCTCTGCTCATGGAGCTGTGAGAACTGAGCTATCGGCAGTGTTTGATCGCTCTGTTCTTAGTGTTAGAGGCACCGGAGGACAGATGTAGCATCAAAGCAATGCTGCATCCACCTAGGTAAGTATAATTCAACAGAAAAAAAAAATTCCATACATCTGTTTTAACAGAGAGGATTTTTTATCTATACCACTTTCCAATGATAACGGTTCCAATGCTCTCTCCATGAGGCCGGGTTCACATTAGTGCGACTGCGATCTCAGAGATTGCATTGTGATTCGCACCCGCACTGCAGGTGACGATCACATGCGATCTCTGAGCAGTGCGAGTTCAGCCATACAGTTGTACTGAACTCGCATTAGATTCGCAAAAAAAAAAAGGTACATGTACCTTTTTTTTCCCGCACTGGAATTGCATTGCATGGGTGTTCTCACCCATGCGATCTGATTTATGTGCGAGTTCACAGTGCACTGTGATCTGTGAACCAAACTGGGGGTGTCATTAACTTTGTAATGGCACCCGCAGCGGTTCGCAGAAAGCAGTATGAACTGACTGCAGGAAGACTGCAATGCGGAAACCAGCTCTGTAATCACGTTGGTTCCCGCATCACACATATGTGAACCCAGGCTGAATATTGGTTGGCCCTCTATATAAAGTGCAAGGCAGGACCAGCTGTGGTCCCTGGTCCTGCATTGTACATGATGATGTTGCCTTGAGGGGTGGAGACATGACCAGTCAGAAAACAGCAAGAAGGGAGCCATTGAGTGACTGGCTGTCACAAACATAACCAGTGAGGAGAAAGACTGCACAACTATGGAGCAAAAACAAACATTATATACTACATCTGCACTGGAGAGGGGTATTTTTTAATATTTTTTTATCCAGCCTGGATTACATATTTAATCTGAAAACAGTAGCTATACATTTTTAAGGCAATATTAACATTAACTTTACTAATAATCACTTAACTTTAATGTAGGCTAAAAACAACCAGAAAAGGAACACGATGTGTCACAAAATGTGTTAACAGTACAGAATACAGCTTAATGACAATGAAATATTTATGACTACTGCTTTACGTAACCCAGCCTGAAGTTAAGGGTACAGAGATTATATCTCTTCGTGTACATAAGTGTAAATGTTTAATAGGTATGAGCTCATTTTTGGAACCTTCACTCTTTTTCCTCCTCTGTATACAGCCAAGAGGCATACAAAAGTTTCACTGCTGCCATAAGATGACATGAAACAGATAAAATCACATTTGCATATATATAGAAAGAACAGATGGGAGAGATAAAGCACTTAAATGTCTCAGGATTTCTACCTGGAAGTCAGCTAAAGCTCGATATATCTGAGGATGAAAAATGATACTCAAAGATACATTGAGAAGAAAATACATTCATAATAGGCATTATACATGTGTGGCTACATTAGTAGCTATCATAAATACATTGCCTTGAAAATATATTGATACTTCTTGAAATTTTCCACATTTTGTCATGTTACACCCAAAAATGTAAATGTATTTTATTGGGATTTTATGTGATAGACCAACACAAAGTGGCACATAATTGTGAAGTGGAAGGAAAATGATAAATGGTTTTCAACATTTTTTACACATAAATATCTAAAAAATGTGGCGTGCATTTGTATTCAACCCCCTTTACTCTGATACCCCTAACTAGAGGAACCAATTGTCTTCAGAAGTCACCTAATTAGTATATAGAGTCCACCTGTGGGTCATTTAATCTCAGTATAAATACAGCTGTTCTTTGAAGCCCTCAGAGGTTTGTTAGAGAACCTTAGTTAAAAAAATGCATCATGAAGGTCAAGGAACACACCAGACAGGTCAGGGATGAAGTAGTGGAGAAGTTTAAAGCAGGGTTAGGTTATAAAAAAATATCCCAAGCTTTGAACATCTCACGGAGCTCTGTTCTATCCATCATCCGAAAATGGAAAGAGTATGGCACAACTGCAAACCTACCAAGACATGGCCGTCCACCTAAACTGACAGGCCGAGCAAGGAGAGCATTAATCAGAGAAGCAGCCAAGAGGCCCATGGTAACTCTGGAGGAGCTGCAGAGATCCACAGCTCAGGTGGGGGAATCTGTCCACAGGACAACCAATAGTCATGCACTCCACAATTCTGGCCTTTATGTGGGAAGAAGAAAGCCATTGTTGAAAGAAAGCCATAAGAAGTCCCGTTTGCAGTTTGCGAGAAGCCATGTGGGGGAGACAGCAAACATGGAAGAAGGTGCTCTGGTCAGATGAGACCAAAATGTAACTTTTTGGCCTAAAAGCAAAATGCTATGTGTGGCAGAAAACTAACAATGCACATCCCCCTGAACACACCATCCCCACCGTGAAACATGGTGGTGACAGCATAATGTTGTGGGGATGCTTTTCTTCAGCAGGGACAGGGGAGTTGATCAGAGTTGATGGAAAGATGGACGGAGCCAAATACTGGGCAATCTTACAAGAAAACCTGTTAGAGTCTGCAAAAGACTTGAGACTGGGGCAGAGGTTCACCTTCCAGCAGGACAACGACCCTAAACATACAGCCAGAGCTACAATGGAATGGTTTAGATCAAAGCATGTTCATGTGTTAGAATGGCCCAGTCAAAGTCCAGACCTAAATCCAATTGAGAATCTGTGGCAAGACTTGAAAATTGCTGATCACAGACGCTCTCCATCCAATCTGACAGAGCTTGAGCTATTTCGCAAAGAAGAATGGGGAAAAAAATTCACTCTCTAGACGTACAAAGCTGGTAGAGATATTCCCCCCCAAAAAATTGCAGCGAAATATGGTTCTGCAATGTATTGACTCGGAAGGGGGGGGGGGGGTTGAATACAAATGCACACTTTTCACATATTTATTTGTACAAAACATTTTTCAAGGCACTACTGCAGCTCAGTAATAAGCACTTGTATACTTTAAATAACATGCTGGCTCAATAATTAACATGAGTAGTTAGCAAGGACATTAGCTGTATGGTAACTGACTAGCTAACATCTACATAACATAACCAACAAGGAGGCTTAGTACAGAGTGTTGATAAGCAGAAGGTAGTTAGCAGTAGCATTAATATGGATCAGTAAGTTAGTAATAATAAAAGCAACATGGTGGTCTATTAGTTAGCACTAAGAATTTGTCAAAGTAACATAAATACGATTATTTAAATTTAGATTTTTTTTTTATACAAGTTAATATTTTTCCTAAATTGGTTAACTTGAGAATTGTATTCAAAAGGAATATTAATGATGAGATGATAATTAGGACTTTGCTCAGACCTGTGTGAGCGCATTTGCATGTGCGTGTCGTGGATAGGGCAAATATCTTTTTTGCTGGATAGGGCAGCCCATTAATTTCAAAAAGCTGCCCTATCCGCGAGAGATGGTCCCCAACCATATTTGAAATCGAGCCATGCTGAATCGCATTGTGCTGTGGCACCATGCAGTTTAAAGTGTATGAAATCGTGCCATGGTTGACGGTGTGTGGGGGTGCTAATATGAAGTGAGGGTGCCATTAAGCAGTGTAGTGCATTTCTCTGCAGGTCAGGATTGCACTTAATTTGGAAATGCATGTGTTTTTTGCATGCATTCCCCACTTGCAGGGAGGAGAACCTAGCCTAAAGTGGAACTAAAGCCTGTAGTGCTTACCTCTGCTTCAACAGTCAAACACCCATGAGGACCCTTTGCGGAGCTGGCAGCTTCTCCCCAACTTTGCCCTGTGCCGGTCTTCACCTTATTGATTGTCAGTGCGGGATGACGTCACTCCCATGCATGCACAGGAGTGCAATCATCCCAGCATACAGACACTGTGTTGGAATGTAGACTGAGCTGCCCATGCACAGTTTAGTGTACATTCTGAAGAAGACTATTAACAGACAGGTAGGTTTAATTTATTGCAGAAGAGATATTGCATGTCAATCACAGCCAGTGAGGAGAGAGTGGGCAGGGCCGAGCTGTACCTCTGTGACTCGGGCACAAACCTGCTTGGGTTCCCCTATTGCCCCCCTATTGCCCTACTTGCTCTGGGGGCACTTGGCAGGAGGGAGGAGCCAGGAGAGCCGACGAGGGACACGAGTAGAGGAGGATCAAGGCTTCTGTGCAAAACCACTACACAGAACAGGTGAGTATGACCTGTTTGTTATTTAAATAAAAAAGTAAGCCTTTAATATCACTTTAACTACTTAAAGTAGTTATAAACCCCTAAAGAATTATATGTTATTTGTGAAAGCATTGCGTATCAGAAACAACTGCCATTTAAAAAAAAAAATGAAAATACATATTTTCACAAGTTATATCCTTTGTCCCATCTCAGTGCTGCTAATATGTTGCAGCCATTTCCTGTTTACAGGGTTGTACTCCAGCAATGGCATTTCTCAGGCTTCTCGGGGGTCTTCATGATGGTGACAACAGTGGACCAAACTTGTGTAATTGCATGTTTTTCTTGTGGGTGTGTGGGCACTGGGTACTCCGGTTTCCTCCCACACTCAAAAGACATGCTGGTAGGTTAATTGGCTTCTGTCTAAATTGATCCTAGTATATGTGTGTATGTATGGATCTAAGGTAGGAGCCTTAAAATGAAAGTAATTTATGAACCAGGTGTGACTGACATTTTTTAGGTGCCTTAGCGGTATTTCAGTGTCCTATATATTTCAGCCATATTTAACGTGTTGCTTACTGAAATATCTCCTTTTTTTGTGGTTATGGCCTGATGCTGAATGTCTCCTCACCTTGTTTGGAGGGGGGGGGGGGGTTGGTCCCGCTCACGACGTGGGATAGCCCACTTTCTGCCCCATTCACTATCAGGCTGTAGCCCATGAGAGGTGTGTGGGCATAGCACAGAACCACATGGTTGTGCCACCCCTAGAGTGGCTGGTTCCACCCCTGAGCTACTGGGCAAAAGGGCGGGCCCACCGGGCTCACACCTAGGCCATTGTTTGTTTTAAATATGTTTTTTCCTTTTTTCTAATTGTTTTTATCGTTCCTATTCAAATGCTACAAACCAGTTTTCTGTGTGAATCCTCCCTCCCCCCCCCCCCAAAGTTTGAGGGGATTGTCCACTTTGATCAAAAATCAGGGACAGGGGGAGGGCCTACAGCTGTTACACTGTGATTGCTTATATTGATATCTCAGCCAGCATTATCTGGCTTTGTGCATGCTGTTATCCTTCTTCCCTTTTTTTTCTGTTTTTTTACTTTATGTTTTGTATTGACTAAAAATGTAAAATAAAGATTGCATTAAAAAAAAAAATGAAAAAAATGAAAGTCATTTGTGCACAGGGACTGATGTGAATGTACAGTATAAGGCCCCTTTCACACGATCAGACCGCTCGGATCCACCTGTCCGTTTTTCAGGAGGATCCGAGCAGGCCACCCATAGACCTCTATGGGCAGGCAGATGTTAGTGGAGATGTGTCCGCTGACACTTGTCTGCCATCCGATCCATCAAGATCCGCTAAAATAGACGTATGGGTGATACGTTGACCATCGGTCCAGCGGATCAGACAGGTGCATCCATTTTCATCCGCTTTGCCCATAGAGGGCAACAGGGATCAGATAGATACGTCCCTGCACAGAGAGCAGAGATGGAGCTGTCATTCTCCTGCTCAGTGGAGATCAACGGATCGATCTCCCGCTGAGCTGGCGGGCCCTGCTGAGCGGATCCGCTCCGTGTGAAAGGGGCCTAATATGTAAAATGATTGATAAAGTGTCGGTGCTATATAAATACCTGGAATTAATAAATAAAGGTAAAGTATATGTAAAGCACAGGGGTCTCCAAACTATGGCCTGCTACAAGATTCACTTGTCACGTATTCAGAACACGTATGCAGATAGGGACCTCAAGCTTTTCTCTGATTGCAAATTTGTTTTGGGTCTTTTGTACAGAAAACTAGCATTTCAGATAGTGGTCAGCTATTGTAGGCCCCATATTTCTATTAGGAAAGTTTTATATTAGGAGTTATGGCATGAGATTAGGACAATAGTACTAACAATGACTTAGAATGGGCTGGAGCTAGTGCTAAAGGAGATACAATATGGTGTGTTTAATGGAGGAAGACAAGTCAGGTCACACTATAAGGCAGTGGTTCTCAACTTCTGTCCTCGGGACCCACTAACAGGCCAAGTTTGCAGGATAACTGAAATACATCACAGGTGATATCATTTGCTGCTCAGTGATTGCAGTATTCTAGTCTGCATCTCCCCAATATAATACTTAAAATCTTGCCTGTTGGTGGGTCCTGAGGACAGGAGTTGAGAACCACTGCTATAAGGGATACACGCCAACAATGGTGAGTATCAACAAGGACACAAACTATTTCTTACCCCTTCGAAACTCAGCCATCTATTTCTGTCACTGGTGCCAATGTTTGTTCAGTATTGACCTGTGGGTAATGGATATAAAATTTCATCTGCTTTTCTGAAAACCATGACAAATGACATTTCATAATCTGGGTGAATTGAGTTCTCTAACAGACTGACTGATCACAGAAAAGCATTAATGTGTCAATAACATGCCGTGCACAGCGAACATAACAAAGTGAGGCAATTATCCCTACCGGGTCTATGTATGGGCAGTGATGCAGGAAGAACATTGACAATACAAGAAATCAATGAATTCTTCATACAGTGCTGTGCGGTGTTAATCGATACACACATACAAGAAGAGACTGGACTCGATCATTGCTCAGTTATTTGGTCCTTTTTTTCTAGGCGGAAGTCACAATTAATATAACTCTTCTGTGTAGACATCTGCAAAGGGAACAACTGCTATATCACCATTGATTATCGCAGTTAATGGACATTCAGTCTGTTGCCTTTAGCATGAAGGTAGTAGCAGCAGCAATATAAATCGAATGAGACAGTGCTGTCAGTACATTGCTGCTATATAATTGTGACTGTGAGAGCTGGAAATATCAGTTCTTTTCTTCTATCCATAAGCAAACCACATGCAATAATTAGCAACTACTTACTAGAAAGTCTGTGAACATTTCCAGCCCAAATTAAAAGCTTTTTTTTAATTTAGGGCACAGAAATGATTCTTCTTTTGCAATTTTTAAAATATTGTTTCTTATTTCAAGGAATTAAGGACAGCTACACCGTAAAGAGACCCTGTCACTAGTTCTCACTTTCTAATGCAAATGCTATTTTAATTAAGCAAAAAAATGAATACCACTTTTTGTTTAATTAGCTACCAATAGTCTTGGAAAGTTAAAAAGAATGCAATACTTCTCAAAGTGTCGGATCCTAAGCTATTAAATTACTTGCCACTCCCTGCAAGCAGTAATGCTGAAGGTGTGATCTGCTTGCAGATAGAGTGAACATCAGCCCAGTCTAAACTGTCGTGTGGTGCCATAGGCAGTGCAAATTTCTTTCCTGCAACCATAAATATGGACTATTCTCCCATCAACACAGACAGTGCTGACAGGGGAGTCCCTCCTGCCGAGCAATTGTCTGGGGGGTGAGCAGCCGCCCCTGCCAGGAGAAGACAGTGATTATCGCTAGCAGTTATAGCAGCCACTTGCGATAATCGGAAGCGAATCCGGTAATCCGGCAGGCTGGTTGTACCCAAGTTGATCGATCGATCAACTTGGTACATTCAGGCTGCCCATTAACTGTTCGAATCTCAGCCGGTTCAGCAGGAGATTTGAACCATGTATGGCTGGCATTAGGCTTGTTTCGGAAACGCACTGCAAATGCACTGCAATCACGGGTTGCGGCTGTGATGCTATTAATTGTTAATGGCACTCAAAGCACTGGTTGCAGACGTGCATATTGCAACACATTTGTCATGCGACAAAACGCACTACAATCTCACCAATACGTGCACTGAAAACATGCCTAATGCATGAAAAGGTTCTGCAGCTATTTTTGGGCGTTTGTCACCCATAGGGCAGCCCATTCAAGCAAATGTGCTGCCCTAGATGCGATGCACGTTAACAAGTGAAAAATGGTAAAAAAAAAAGAGAGCAGGAGTGCGCATTCCTGCTACGCTCAAGTGTGAATGGGGCCATAATGTGCATTGTGTTAAAGGTGGCACATTGGGAATGCAGTGTTTTCTGAGTGCGGCACACTGAAATGCACAATAGTGAGCCAGAGAGGTGAGTAACATGCATTACCATGGGAAGTTATAGTAAAACTGTAGAACTGAGTCCTCCAACCACACTAAAAGAGTGGATTGACAAATTTTCTGCGCCAGGCTTTTGCATTATGATAGCCAGTGCTGCTTTCTGTTTGGGAAAGGAAGTGAAGGTAAATGGTACACAGGCAGAATAAAAAAGAGGTTTTAATCATGCCATACTCTTTCCAAAACTACTGTATGAATAAAAGTTTTGCCTTTAAATACACCTGAAATTAAAAAAGAACTACAAATATGCGAAAGAGCTACTAGAAACATTCACAGCTATGTATGTAAAAGTACCCATACTTGACATCAATATATTATATTTATGGAACTGTAATACACACAGTCTGTGGTTTGTCTTAGCTGCTGTATTAGGAAAAGGTTGTAGAATAATGAGTTGGTAGAAGCACCGAGACAAGGTCATCCAGCGCCCAGGGCAAAAATGCCAAACTACACCCCCCCATTTATGATGTTCAAGCTTAGGGGATAATACACTCAGCAGTCACTTGCTTGTCAAAATCACTGCTGCTATCACTACTGTGACACAAGGAAGACGCCCACATCCCTACATCAAACCATTGCACCCAGGGCAGCTTCCCCTCTCGTCCACCCCTTGTCCCGGAATTCCTGGCTATATTGTCTTGTCTCTTGCCCTGAGCATGCACAGAAGGTTTCACATGTGTAGTGAGTATTGTGGGTTCTGTATACCCTCCTTAGAATGTAAGGTTTGGCTAGATATCTCAATGAGAACCATGGGTGATCTGCCCGTCCTCCAAATCAGCCCTGAGCTTGCTAATGTAGCACCCTCTAGATAGTGAGGTGAGAGTAGGATTTTTCTCTGGCAGTGTAGGTAAATTTGGGCAGGCTTAGCTGGTTGCTAGGCCTGCTTGTTTTGATTCTGGGCTGGGAGTGGCTCAGGGTAGCAGCTGGTGACTCACAGGTGGTGTCACTTCTCAGTTACCTCGCCCTTCCTTCTAGAAGGTGCTAGATGAAGGGATGGGAAGAGAGGTGGATTCTACCTGGAGTATCTTAAGGAGCCCTGAGTCTGACCAATCCCCAACTTGGATTGGCAGGGGGCAGGCCCAGCTGGGGAGGAGTAGTCGGGTGGAAGAGATGGAGTAAAGGAGTTTGGAGGCTGTCATGCCCACGGGGAGACTGGGGGGGGTGGCCCTGGGCTGAGATTTGGGTACATCCGGGAAGAGAGAGTGAGAGATCCTGGAGGGAGAGGCACATGAGAGAGCAGAAAGAGGACAGCAGGAGAGAGAACACTCTTAGAGTCTCCAGGAGGACTACTGATTTCAACCAGGAGGGCTGGTGAGTGAGCACAGTCTGGAGGACGGGGGAGGCATGCCTGATGAACTGGGAGGTTGCAGTTGGAGAGAAGGGTGCAGAACCAGAGAGGACTGTGGAAAGGGCAGTGGAGAGTGGTCATTGCAGCCATGCTGGCTGACAGGGCCTGAAGAGAGGACAGCTAGCACCTGAACTTTCCTACACAAAGAGGCCCGAGGCCTCTGCCCGCAAAAGGCAGTCCACAAGGCCTGACTGAGTTAGTGTGTCAGGCCTACCCATGCAGTGCTAGCTAGTCTGGAGGAGTGATAGTCTGCAGCAAGGGAAGTGCTGGTGGAAGAGGAACAGTCTGCAGCAAGTGTTTGTGCTGGAGGAGGAATGGAAAGCAGCAAGTGTTTGTGCAGGAGTGGAGAGAGAAGTGTATATACTGGAGTGTATATAGGAGTCCTAAGCAAATTTGCATTGAATGTTCTTGGGCATCCCATAATTCCCAAATCCCTATCCAAGTTCAATACCTCTCAATAAAAAAATAAAACAAAGCAATGGACTGATCTTTGTCTCTGATGTCTGGATGGGCAGGGTGACAGGTGAACCAATACTTCCAACCAGGGGCGTAGATAAGGGGGGGCTTGGGGTGTTCAAACCCCCCCAGAGCATCCTGACAAAAATAAAAAGTGTTTCTCATGGCGCCAGCACTGCAACAACAAACAGCGGAGCACAGAAGTCAGTATTGCAGGCAAAGTGGATGCAGCAAGTCGGGTGTAAGGCACACTGTCACAGGCACTTACGTCACGCTGTTACGGCCAGGCTGTGCTGGGTTCCTGGCAGACAGATGATAGACACAGTGGGAGCGGGCGGCATCTGTAGTCCCGCCCACCGTGCCCGACTGTCTCTACACTCTCTACTTCCCGCCTTGGACTTCGGAAGAGAATGGAGCAGAGAATGCACAAGGTAGCAGTACTGCTGCTAAGGAGCTGAGCCTCCCTCTTTCCTTTTCGGCTTGCTTGCTGCCCGAGAGACGGTCATCACAGACCACTTATAACCACTGCTTTGCTGCCATTGAGGTAAGTGAATCTGTGGCAACTGGCAAAATTATTCACTAATCACTGGATTCGTGGGTTATCATTTCCCACTGCTTGGTTGGTACTGACAGTCCAACCTGGCTCTGTCAGCTATGTTGTGGTACTGACTGCAGAGCCAAAGGGCTGAGGGGTTGCCAGGCACAACAAAATTACTGACAGAGCCAGACTGGACTGTTTGCTGCCCTCAGTGCCCTGGTCCTTTCTTAATTCTGTTGAAAAGGCAATAATAAGCCCCGGTTCACACTAGGATGTGGTGCAGAAAACCTGCAACGTATCTCCCACACAAGGCTGTCTTTAACGTGGGGCAAAAGGGGCAGCTGCCCTGGGCCCAGCCCCAATTATTGTTGTGAGGCACAAAGCATCTGCCCCTTGCACCTGCGCTGCCCGCAAAAAAGATTGTGGCCAAATACTACTGGGGTGGAGTTGGACTACAGCTGTGCGGCTTGGTGCTTCATCATCTCTTCCAATTCCCAACCAACCACTGCCTGACCTGCCATCATGTGACCTCCACATCCCCCTAACAGCCAATCACTCCACCCTCTAACAACCAGACCTGTGATCAGGGGGGAGGAGAGGCTCCTCTCTCCTCTGTACAGTCCATGCTGAAAGTCTGGAACCTGTCCTCATTGTCGGTGTCACACAGTAAAGTAAATGACATGTGTGGTGTGTGGATACACTGACAGCACCTGTTATGGTGATCAGGAAGGACCATTGTGAGTGCTCAGCAGACAATGTACAGGGATAGGAGATCAGACAGTACATGGATGGTCTCTGACCATCTCCTGTAGTACAACAGCAGTCTCTGACCATCTCCTCCAGTATGTCTGCAGTCTCTGACCATCTCCTGTAGAAAGTCTGCAGTCTCTGACCATCTGTTGTAGTACGCCTGCAGTCTCTGACCCTCTCTTGCACGCCTGCAGTCTCTAACCATCTGCTGTAGTACGTCTGCAGTCTCTGGCCATCTCCTGTAGTACACCTATAGTCTCTGATCATCTCCTGTACTATGTCTGCAGTCTCTGACCCTCTCCTGTACTATGTCTGCAGTCTCTGACCATCTCCTGTACTATGTCTGCAATCTCTGACCATCTCCTGTAGTACGTCTGCAGTTTCTGACCATCTCTTGTAGTACATCTGCAGTCTCTGACCATCTCTTGTACATCTGCAGTCTCTGACCATCTCCTGTAGAACACCTACAGTCTCTGACCCTCTCCTGTACTATGTCTGCAGTCTCTGACCATCTCCTGTACTATGTCTGCAGTCTCTGACCATCTCCTGTACTATGTTTGCAGTCTCTGACCATCTCCTGTACTATGTCTGCAATCCTTGACCATCTCCTGTAGTACGTCTGTAGTCCCTGACCATCTCTTGTACGTCTGCAGTCTCTGACCATCTCACGTAGTATGTCTGGCAGTAAATGATATGCACAACCCTTTGTTGTGCCAGGGGCAGAAGTTGAGGCCCTGAAAACCTCATCAGTTGACCATCACTGGGATGCAGTCTCAAACCAAGCTATACATCCACACAATAAATGGAGTGTACGAGAGTCAGAACAAGTTGTTCTGGATGAAAGTAGACTTTTCACCATGAAGGCCTCTTTCACACTCACTGCAGTACCTACTTTCATAGCTGTGTGTGCTCTGCTCATTGCTAATAACACATTCTAGGAGTTTTCTGTCTATTGCTGAGTCCCCCACCTCCTCAGTCCACGGTGTGCAGGCAGTGAGATGATGTGCTGTAACTTCTAGCAACCAATCAGTGAGCATTAATTATGTGCTGTAACCTCCAGCAACCAATCAGTGAGCGGTATTCATGTGCCATAACCTCCAGCAACCAATTAGTGAGCAGTCATGATGTGAATGGGGGGGGGGGGTCAATATTAAAGGTGGCCCTGGTCCTGCACCACATTCAAATTGCACTGCCCTTGCAATCTACAGCGGGTGTCAGTGAAATCTTAACGACAACCCCAATGCAGTGTGTTTGCCTGCACCAGATCCAATGATACAAAATGACCATGTGATCCGGTTTCAATGCGTTGCTAAAATTGGTGCATGCACAACTTTGGTGTAATGCAGTGCAATCTAAGCCCATTCAAAATGAATGGTCTCAAATTGCACTGCACTGAATCACATGTGAATTGCAGAGAAATGTGATGCAGTTCCTGTGTGACTCATAGCTTGAACCAAGGCTAAGTGTAGTTCACACTTATGCATGAGGTGTGGCCTGAGTTTGCGAGGGAATGGGCTGCTGTCCCTGTGGGTCCTTGCACCTTTTCTAAAAACACAGCAACAGAGAAACCACATTTTAAATTAAAATAAAGAACATGTTATTTTCACCTGCTCTGTGCAATGGTTTTGCACAGAGTGGCCCTGATCCTCCTCTTCTCTATGTGCTACAATAGAAAGTTGCTTGCTACGGGGGCACACAGTGCATGCTTGCTCCAGTGCTGTGTGGGTCTAGACCCACACAACGCTGCTTGGTTCTCTCCCCCCCCCCCCCGCCTTCACCACTTGGTACCTGCTGCTGAACCCCCCCCAAGACAAAAAAATGATCTACGGCTCTGATTCCAGCAACCCCTATGGGGGCATGGCTACACTAAACATGTTAGTAACCGAGTGTAACCCTTACCTGGATCAAGTTGTGTAGATGCCGCAAAAGCCCTACTGGTTCTAGGTCAAATACAAATGGTGAACTTTCCACATAAAGTGCCATGTAAGGTGCTGTGTAACAAAACCGCACAATACCAATATGGATGCTGATAATATACAAATGCAAAGGACGTTTATTGCGGATATTTTGGGCACTTTAATGATAATGCAACAAATGTTCCAGTGATGATTACCGCCCACTTATAGTTCTTGCATTGAAGCTTGTAACCTCAGTCCTAAAGAAATACAATTATTCAATGACAGTACTACAAGCAGGATATGACTCTTTACAATAAAATGTTACCGCATTATATATTTGTAATCCAGAGTGTTGTTGATGTGGTTAGTTACGCTATGTGGACCATCCAGTTTTAAAGTTTATATTGCATGATATAGCAATAATTAAAAAAGAATAAAGGATAGGCTGCCATGCCTGTTATTGATGACAGTGATATATTGGGGGGGGGGGGTTGCAGTTTAATCTCATTTCATCTCTCTTCACTTGTGTTCTATTTGGAGTGATCAGGGTAACATGCTGACGATGTTAATTTGGATTCGTCCCTCTTTGACCTTCTTTTCCAAATTACTCCAAATTGCATGATGGATTCCAAGATTTTTTCAAGGTCCAGTATTGTCTCCAATGTCTTCAGGGTCTGCCTCAATTATCTCTACAAGGTATACAAGTTTTTTCAAAAGCAAAAAACATTAAGAAGGGAAACCGACATAAAAGACTTTAAAAAAACTGGAAGCTGATTGGTTACTATGAAGAGACCAGATTTTGCACTCTCTAGTTTTAGTACATCAACCCCACAGTTTATTTTTTGGCACAGGGGCTGTGTTAGTGTTAGGTTTAGGGGTTCAGGTATTTATATAGTGATTTGGGTGGGCTTTTGCAAGAATGCACATGGGCAGAATGGGCAAAGAACCCAACCAGGATATTTTTCTTGCACACATTGGGTGGCTTCAGGCAGAGCCACACAATAAAGATTTTGGGAATGGAGTTCAACACTGTATGCACATGGGCATTGAAAAACAACTATCTCAGATATGTATGGCATTTCTTGCCTCTGAATGCAGCTCTATGGCAGCCAATGTGTCGGTGTACATCATGGCATTGAGATCCGTATTCTGGACCAAAAACTTGTGTTTAGAGAGGACTGTATTGGTCCAATTTACATTGTGTGCATAAACTTTTGTATTAATGTTGACATCGCAAATGTACTCTATTAGAGCACAAAAGCTGCCTGTGTCCTAGCAAAAGAGGAAGCTCAGTGGCTTCCTTGAGAAGCTGTCTTCTTACCAGCAATAGAGGATGCTAGGTGGGTTCCTTGAAAACCCGCCTGCGTCCTAGCAACAAAAGATGCTGGGCGAATCTGTAAGAGCCACCTAGAGCCCTAGCAGCCAATAGAGCCATTTTGCGGTATACACTGTACGCATATAAATGTTAGCAAAAAGTTACATGGATACAATGTATGGGCAAGATTTTATGTAGGATGCTGCTGCCAGCAAGATCCTGCGTAAGTTATCCGCCCATGCGCATGAGCATATCTGCAATTACAAGCTCTTTTTCCTTGTGACCCCCACAATAGGTTGCTTTGGGTGGATCAGAGAGTACAGCTATAATCTCCGCATGTTCATTAGCACCTGACATAATTACTTTGCTTGCTGTTTGTTCAGCATGTTAAAAGCTAACTGTTAATTCCTTTGTGTCACACCTTTGCTCTGTGACCTGCTGAACGCTGTACAGTGTGAGAGTCGTGAGTAATCTCAATCAGACATTGAACCCAAACAAGAATTCCTGTACAGGAGGTGACAGGAGCCTCCTACATAGCACAGTGACACAAAAAGGAGGAAAAGCAAACTGAACACCTAGTAATACATTACAGGTTACTATGGAAACGTCAGTTGCACACATACTGATACAAATGGTTCAGAGCTTTTGCAGTACACAGCAATGAGATCCTGGAGTGAGAACAATACATGGCACTGTATTCTATTAATGTGTGCCATAAAGCAGGGAAGGGGCCAAATTAGTTCTGCCTAAGGAAGAATAAGAGTAGCATTTATCCCAGCAAGCACCCATTGAAGTAAGGAGGAAATACGAAATATGTTGTTTAAGTAAAATGTGTTAAAATATTATTTTTAAATCTATTATTACTGTTTATATGATGTGAATCTCAACAACATTTGGTCACATAGTAAGGGATATTTAAACTATATGTTAAGTCAGTGAATACAATCTCAATGTTAAAGTGGTTTTAAAGGCAAGACATTTTTTTTACCTTACTGCATTCCCTAAATTAAAGCCCCCTCACCTTGATACATAGAATGTACTTATTTGAGTCCTATATCAATCCAGCTCTGTGCCAGTCTGCAGCCAGTGCTGCTCTCTCTCCCTCTTTACGGAGGCAGCAGGAGACAATGGCTCCTGCTGCTGATTAAAGGGATCAGTGGCGGGGCCGAGCTGTGTGTCTATAGACACATAGTTACATAGTCGGTGAGGTTGAAAAAAGACACAAGTCCATCCAGTCCAACCTGTGTGTGTGCTTATATGTTAATAGTACATTGTATACCCCTGTATGTTTTGATCGTTTAGGTGCCCATCTAATAATTTTTTGAAATTATCAACCAATGCTCCCACCCTGAAACCACTGCTTGTGGAAGATAATTCCACATCCTTACCGCTCTTACACTAAAGAACCCTCTACGCAGTTTAAGGTTAAAATGCTTCTCTTCTAATTTTAGTGAATGGCCGCGTATTTTTTTAAATTCCCTTTCGCGGAAAAGCTTTATTCCTATTGTGGGGTCCCCAGTACGGTATTTTTACATTAAAATCATATCCCCTCTCAAGCGTCTCCTCTCCAGAGAGAATAAGTTCAAAGCTTGTAGACGTTTTTCCTCATAGTTGAGATCCTTCAGTCCCTTTATTAGCTTTGTTGCCCTTCTCTGGACCCTCTCTAGCTCCAGCACATCCCTCCTGAGGGCTGGTGCCCAGAATTGGATGGCATACTCAAGATGCAGCCAGACCAGAGTCTTGTATAGTGGGAGAATTATTGATTTATCTCTGGAGTTAGTTCCCTTTTTAATGCATGCCAATATTCTGTTTGCTTTTCTTGCAGCAGCTTGGCACTGCATGCCATTGCTGAACCCCCAGGTCGTTTTCCATCCTAGATTCGCCCATAGGTTCTCCTCCTTGCGAGTAAACTGCAATCAAATTTTTAGCACCCAAATGCATTATTTTACATTTTTCTACATTAAACCTCATTTGCCATGTAGTTGCCTACCCCATTCATTTATTCAGATCTTCTTGCAATGTTTCCACATGCTGTGTAAAAGTTATTACCCTGCTTAGCTTTGTATTGTTCGCAAATACCGAGATTGTGCTGTTTATCCCATCCTCCAGATCGTTTATGAATTGGTCCTAGGACAGAAACTTGGGGGACCCCACTTTCCACACCAGACCATTCTGAGTATTCCCCATTTATCACCATCCTTTGGACTCGACCCCTGTAACCAGTTTTCAATCCAGGTACTCACCCTTTGGTCCATGCCAACAGGCCTGAGTTTGTACAGTAAACGTTTATGGGGTACTGTATCGAATGCCTTTGCAAAATCTAGTTACACCACGTCTACAGGCCTTCCTTTATCTAGATGGCAACTTACTTCCTCATAAAAGGTTAGTAGATTGGTCTGGCAAGAATGATTCTTCATAAACCCATGCTGATTACAGCTAATGATACCGTTTTCATTAATAAAATCTTGTATATAGTCCCTTATCACAGTCTGGCACAGAAATGAGTCTGCAGGTGCATCCTATGGTGGCGCACCAAGAAGAAGAGGAGTCTAAAGTGCTGCTGGGTGACCCTAGAAGAGGGAGATCAGGGCCGCTCTGTGCAACCATTGCGCAGAGCAGGTAAGTATAACCTGCTTATTGTTTTTTTTTTTTTTTAATAAAGCCTTTACAATCACTTTAATGTTGAAAGAAAAAACAAGAAAAACACCCTTGTAAATAATTAAGGGACTTTAATGGCTGTGTAGATAGAGAGTGAGGTAGCACAATTACATTTTAAACGAAAACTTTATTACATAGATATATTAAAAGAACTCACAGCAGGTTTTATATGACCATCAAAGGTAATTACAGCCATAAAATACAATCATCATAAAACAACAAACTAGTGTTGAATTACTAAAAAGTGTTGATGCTCATAAATTTCAGTGGTTGATCCGACGCATTTCGCAGCCCACTGCTGCTTCAGCAGGGAAACCACTGAAGCATCTGAAAGTCTATTTAACAGCATATTATAATACCATTTATTGCATCGTTACAACCGGGTATCACCATGGAGGTGTTGGAGGCTTATCATAAAGAAATGTGGGGCCAAACTTGCGTAGTTTACACTTTCTTGCTATATTTATAGTTTGGGATGTGGCTGTGTGTATTCTTTCTTCAAGACATGGGATGATGTTTTATATTTAATCACTTTAATGTCATTTTATATATATTATTATATCTGCAGGTTTTATTAAAAAATATTTTTAAGTCAGTACAAATGATGGTGCTTATATTAAATGAGAAGCATCCCTTGTTCTGGTGGCTGCTATCTCAGTTGAAATCTTCTGTCCTCTGGCTCCCCACACACCTCCGCAGCGGTAATCTTCTGGTGCTGCAGGGGTAAATATAAGCCAATGGACCGGTCATCTGTTCATAGAAGCTGTTCTGTTGCGTTCATCAATGATAAGCACTTTGTGAATGAAGTACAGGTGGATGACTTGAAGGTCTGCCTCATTTATGCATGGAGCACTTTTCATTGTGGGACTATAATACAATTACTATGAATAGAGGAGGGGGTGGAAGGGATGGGCATAGTCAACACTCTTGACAAGTGCCTATGACAGGCCCAACAGCTCATAGTGACCCCTGCAGCACCGGAAGATTACCACTATGGGGGTATTGGGGTGAGATGCAGGGACAGAGTTTTATTTTTAACTAGGAGAGCAGCAACCAGCACAAGGGACACTTCTCAATAAATGTAGGCACTGTTCCTTATGCTGATTTAAAAAAAAAATAACTAAACCTAGGCTTTAACTATCTGGTGACCTTGCCATAAAGGTCCTTATTCATGCACACCCTGTTACTGGAAATAGCTCAGTCCCTGTCTTTTAATTGTAATCTTGTGTTGTCACCTGTCATGGGTGATGGAGAAAACTAGCAATTTTTTTTTTGCATTCTTTTATTTAAGAAATGTAAAGTATTACAATGCAATAAAAACTGATGAAAAGTACTCGCTATAAACATCAGTAATATATAAACGAATATTTGAATAACAAAGATAAAATAATAATTATAATAATAATAATGATAGAAAATAGTTAAAAAATAAATAAATAAATACATTTAAATTTTTCTTCTCACAAGCAACTGTTTTAACACATCTTATGCAGGCATGGCTAACTGTTGTCACCACCAGGAAACCCACCCTGAGATATGCCGTTTGTTGGAATGCATGCATGTAGACAGTAAGTGGCTGCAAAGTATTACTTTAGAAAATGTCAGTTGTTCATGATAGACAGTGCTTTAACTAATTGCATGCCATTCAATAAGGATTTAAATCTGCTTTTTAAAAAAACATATAATTATCCAAATCAAAGCCTAAATTTACCAAAAACTGATATCAGTTTTGGGACAGTTTTGAAGATCCAGGTTGGCTGATTTCACCCTGAATGCTAATATATTTTAGTAACTCCATCAGAGAGGTCTTAAAGCTTGGGACCCCATACGATGAAGTCTCACTCTTCCAGTTGTATTCTCTAGTAGTAGTGGAAAGTCCTGGAGGGGGAATAAGACCTCCTGCAATGACCAGAAAAAGTTGAAGACCTGGGAACAGGCTTGGTCAGTTTCATGTGTAGGTAGCTGGATCACTATACATAAAAAGTCACTTTATGCAACTGTGTTTGACTGGTGGAACAGGGTGGGGGAGGTGTGTTGCAAATACCTCACTGTCCAACTTATTGGAGGGGCAAGGAAGATGGAGTAACTGTAAAGCTAGGACAAGGTTCTATAATCTGGCTGATAACTATTTTCCCCCATGAACCTCAGCTGGCAGTGTCTATAGGTAGGTCATACACCCAACATCATAGTCTAATCTGGCCAAAAATAGTCAGATAAGGAAACTGTCATCTACAGTATATGGGAACCTTTAGGGTCCTTTCACATGGGAATTTGTGTTATATCCACATTTCAGTTTTACGGGTGGATCTGAACATAAGCTCACTGTCAATTTATGGGCAGGTGAATGTAAACAATTCTGCATATGTTTACATCTGATTACCTCCGAATCTGTACGGTTCTGAAAAAAATAGAAAAGGTTTATACTGTTTGTATTTTTAGACATAAATGTGAGGGATAGAGGTAAGTGGATGGAAACGGACCCACGTATGTTTACATCCGCCTGCCCATAGACCTAACATGGGTCCATTCTATTACATTCTGTAAGGGAAAATATGACAGGACACAGATGTCACAAAAGTGATAGTCATACAGAGTGCAAATTTTGCTATAAAAATACTTACTAATATTGCTAGGTAATATAGAATTGAGCAATGAAATCTCTTCTTTTCAACATGGTGGTCAATGACTGTTTTCCAAAATAAAGTCATATGCAATCGGCTAGGAGTTGTCTGAGATGAGAAGGAGGTATTCCCTGCCCCACAGCCACATGCATACATATCCCTTTTATACCAGTAATCAGTTTTCACGAAATTTCTTCCTGTGCTTTTTTGCCTCCTTTTAACGTCCTCTGTGAGCTCCCAAACCTCTCCTTGTCCTGCTCACTTTCGTTGTTTGGAATGAGCAAAGCACGTTAGTTGGGGGTCACGTGTACTGCTCTATGCCTTACTGGAGGCCTCTCCATTAGGGGCGCAGGGGCGCCGCCCCCCTAATCCATGCGCCCGGCCCCTAATCTACATGCAGGGTGCCGAATGCATGGATTCCAATGGGGTTTTTTTTAGAAGCACATGTTTACAGCCAGAGGCTCTAATTGGCTTCAAAAAAGGGTGTGCTCGGGGCGCAGGGCACTGTGCCCTGAGCCCACCCAGTTGTGTGACAATAGCAAATTAATATTTACTTTTGTCTTCCTGATTCTCCTCTTGGGCAATCAGGAAGAGGGTCCTGAGACCCGATTGGCCAAGAGGAGAAGCAACCCTATTGGCCGCTGAGGAGAAGACACAGTGGGAAGCCGCTGAGGATTAGATGCAGGGGGAAGCTGCTGAAGCTGCCCATGACCTAGATGGGGTAAGTGGGGGTAAGTGTGGGGCTGGTGGGCGGGGTTGTGTTTTATTGTCGATTGACCGAGCGACAGGGGGGTGGTTTGACTGACGGACCGACTGAACGCATGGGGGGGGGTGGCAGGTGGTTTGTTTGCTGCCCTCCCCCCCCCAAAAAAATGTAGTACCAGCCGCCACTGCTATGCATACTACAAGTCCCATAGTCCATTGTACATAATCCCTCTCAGGAGCTGGCAATGGAGGGTGGCTACATTCTTACATATGGTGGGACCATGAAGAACAAATGTACCCACCCTCTAACAAGAAGTCAGATCACAGCAGCAAAAAATAAAAAAATAAGGAATTTGGAGATTTGGAGGAGGCTGAGAGCAACAGAATGTACAGTACTTTATTTTGAAAAAGAATGCATACTTGAATGGATTTTTTTTAACCAGAGTTTAGTGTTACTACCTACTACCTAATATAACACAGTTTAAATAGCTTTATACATTGCACAGTTAATATGTGCATTGGAAAAACTTAAATTCTTAATTTATATATACCTATACATTTTATTTATATTGTACCAGTATATTATGTTCATAGAAGTGTTCTGAAAAATCCCTGTCACTGATTAATGTCCCTAGCACACATACAGTATATTATTAGTATGCTGTGATCCTTGGTTAGAATCAGACTAAGGGCCCCAGCACTAAAAACTGAAGGCCAACCATTTAGCTATGATACTATCCTGGAGTAGTTCACATTCCTTGTAAAACCTCCCTCTAACCAGACATTGGCCTGAGGCAGATATCATAAATTCACACAGAGAAAATAATTAAGAAGATGATCAACTCTTAAATAAAATAGTGTCTTGTAACTGTATCCCTGTGCTCTACATTTCACTGAGTTGTGTGTTGGATCTCCCATAGTTTAGGATGTCAGCAGTGCAGCAGGTTGGGTTACCGGCGTCATTGTTTGACAGAGGTTAATCTATTATCCTTAGCAGAAGGGCGTGACATGCTAACCACACTGCCCATAAATTCTGACAAGTCCAATCCCTGGCAACTGCCAAGAGCAAACAATGCAATTTCCAGTCTGAAAACCCTATACAAGAGCTTTACTTGTTCCATGTGAAGGGGACAAGTGAAATGATTATTGTTTAGAATTACTGGGCCATTTCCAGGTATGACAACCATATATCCAGATCCTTTATAAAGATGCAAAGCTGGCCTACATACCTGGATTTTATAGTTTGTAAAAATGACCACACCACCAAATCATCCTGGGTTTACATGATGTCCACTTCCACCCTACTGTGAATGTCAGCAACTGACCACCTATTACCATCTATGAGATAATAATAGTGAATTCACTATCAGAGTAATAGAAGACAAGATTAAAAATTGTAACCAGACTAATTGGTGTGACTTAGGTCTTGTGATCATTCGCAGGCCAGATGTATTATGTATTATGTGACAATGTCTGTCTGTGTATAGCCTTCACAAAGTACACCTTCACAGAGACTGGTAACAAAAATGGTGAAAGGTCTGGGGGATAAAACATATCAAGAGCGACTTCAGGAACTTAATATGTACAGTCTGGAGGAAAGAAGTGAGAGGGGAGACATGATTGAAACCTTTAAATACATAAAGGGGGTGAATAAGGTTCAGGAGGGCAGTCTTTTCAATATGAAACCAAAATCAAGAACACGGGACGGGGACATGACCTCAAACTAACTGGGGGGAAGTTCAAAACTAATCTTAGAAAGTATTATTTTACTGAAAGGGTGGTTGATGATTGGAATAAACTACCAACAGAGGTTGTGAGACAGTCAACAGTAAATGGCTTCAAACATGCTTGGGATAAACATAAATCTATAGTCAGACAACAAGGTTAATGTAAAAAAAAATATTAAAAAAAAAAAATAAATAAATAAAAAAAATAAAAAAATAAATAAATAAATAAAAAGGGGCAGACTCGATGGACTACTCAGTCTTTTTTCTGCCGTCACTATTCTATGTTTCTGCCAACATGGTTTAAATTCAAGGCTTTAGCTGTGCCTGTACAATTAAATATATTCCTAAACTCAGAAACCCGGAGATCTCTAGTATGCAAATTCTGTCTTGCTGGCCTGCTCCATCACATCTTCTGCAGTTTCCTATTGTCCAGTAAGGCACACCATGAGTGATTGAAGATCCAAGAGATCAGAGCGGGTGGGTCAACTTTACATATTGCCACGCCATGAGTGATGGGAAGGTCCAAGAGATGAGAGCGGGTGGGTCAACTTTACATATTGCCACGCCATGAGTGATGGGAAGGTCCAAGAGATGATAACGGGTGGGTCAACTTTACATATTGCCACGCCATGAGTGATGGGAAGGTCTAAGAGGTGAGAGCGGGTGGGTCAACTTTACATATTGCCACGTAGAGCTGCGCGATTAATCGTATTAAAATCGCGATCTCCATCAGCCATTACCGCGATTTTTAGTGCAGTTAATAGAGTCCGACTTGCGGGGCGACTCAGCGTGACTTGACTGTAATAAAAGTCAATGCAAGTCGCCTGAAGTTTTTTCTAAGTCGGAGCGACTTGAGTCTCTGGGGAGACTGCCAAGTGTGGGCAGAGAGCCAACTTCTGAGTCATGCTGATAAAGACGCTAGAAGAGATACAATGTTAATTACTTCAAAGGCATGAACTCTGAATGAACTCCCATGTATGGAAGATGTTTCGTTTAACCATTTAAAGACTTTTCTGATTTGCTGTTTACAAATAAAAGCCAGTATTTTGTACTAGAAAATTACTTAGAACCCCCAAACATTATATATATTTTTTAGCAGAGACCCTAGAGAATAAGATGGCGGTTGTTGCAATATTTTATGTCACACGGTATTTGCGCAGCGGTCTTTCAAACGCAATTTCTTTGGAAAAATGACCCTTTCAAAAAACTAAACAGTGCTGCTAGCCCAATTTTTTGTATATGTAAGATGTTACGCCACGAGAATCGTGATCTTTATTCTAAGCAAAAAAAATTGTGATTCTCATTTTGGCCAGAATCGTGCAGCTCTATTGCCATGCCATGAGTGATGGGAAGGTCCAAGAGGTGAGAGCGGGTGGGTCAACTTTACACATTGCCAAAGTCCAAGTCAGACTAGAGATTTTGTCACTGGAGGCAACTCACCAGAAACAAGATCACTACTGCATAGAGCACTCACCTGCTCCTAAGTTGGCCGCAAACTGTTAGCTTTTTTATTTTTTTTATTTTTTGTAACCAGCAGATACAATCGAGGAGGATATAAAAATCACTCCCCCCACCACCACCTTGTATTCTGGCAGTGAGACCCCATGCTACCAGAATGCGCTGTTTAGAAGTCACAGCTGATTGGCTGCAGCTGCTGATTGAAAAATGTGTTCAAGATTGTCTCTTCAACACTGTAGGAAACTCACCAGCAACATGATCACTTTAGGCTCCATTCACACCTGAGCATATTGATTTACTGGTGTTTTTCTGGCATTTTTTTTACGTTTTTTTGCAGATTTTACCAGCTTTTTAAAGCGTTTTAGAAAAGTATCACAAGCATTTTACAGCTTCAGGCATTTTTGTTTAGTCAATAGAAAGCACTAGGGGGAGGAGAGGGAGAGGAAATTAGGGGTGGAGAGCTGCTGTTTGAGCGTTTTACAAGCTTTTTTCTGCTCAAGTCAGGCGTTTCTATTGAAGTCTATGGGGCCAAAAACGCTTGTAATCTGCCAAAGAGAAGCTCATTTATTTTTCTGAGCTTAAAGAGGAAGTAAACCCTAAAGGGGTTTACTTCCTTTATGTTATCCTTCAATGTAAAAGCATAATGGGCTACATACCTGCATTGGAAGCCAGCGATGTCCAGCCGTGTCCCAGGCCGCGTCCATCTTCTGCCCTTCTTCCTCCTGGGGCCACGATCTCCGGCTCTGTGACTGGCCGGAGTCAGGTTATGTCACCCCCGCACATGCATGCTGGAGGCGCCAGTCACGTCATGATCACAGTGAAGGAACGGCACAGAGGCCGTTTCTTCACTGCGCATGTGCCCGATGACGTGGGCACATCGCAGTGCACTGTATATCTCCTAAACCGTGCAGGTTTGGGAGATATGCAGGGAACCTACAGGTAAGCCTTATTGTAGGCTTACCTGTGGTTAAAGTGGTTGTCACGGGTTGACAACCACTTTCAGGTGTTTTGATTCAGGTGACAGAATGCTCATATGTGAACAGGGGCCACTGAAATGAATGTTATTTTGCTTGTTGGGCGTTTTGGAGCTTCAGAGCTGAGCTTTTTACAAGCTGAAAAATGCTCAGGTGGGAATAGGGCCTAACAGAACACTCAACCACTCCTAAGTTGGCCACAAACTGTTGGCTTTTTCTTTTCTCTTTTTTCAGCCAGCAGGCACAATCGGGGGAGGGGGGGTGGGAAATCCGCCACCACCACCACATTGTATTCTGACAGTCAGGAATGGGCTCGGGCGTGTTCGGAACCGAACGTGCCCGATGTCGTCAGAAAGTTTGCACTGCGCCGTGCGCATTGGGAAATGGTTCATTGCCTGTGATTAGCGCGGCGCAGTGCAAACTTCCTGGCGGGCTCGGACACGTGCAGTTCCGAACACACCTCCATGCTGCCAGAATCCACTGATTAGCAGTCGCAGCTGATTGTCTGCAGCAGTTATTTGCCAACAATGTTGAAACTTGTCCCTTCGACAGAAATCAGCTTTTGTTGGGTGAGGACAGGACAATGATCAAAATGTATCCGCTCCCTGCTGAACCAGCCACATTTAGATTAGTTTATGGCCGACTTTATTGTGTGGCTTCCTCCCACTATACAGGAACGGTTTCAAGAACTAAATATTCATTATTTATTTATTTAATACAGGTAGTTATATAGCGCCATCAGTTTACGCAGTGTTTCACATATATATTGTGCATTCACATTAGTCCCTGCCCTCAAGGAGCTTAAAATGTTACTGAACCCACAACAGTAAAATCTGTCTGTATGTGCAGCATAGCATGCTTGTTATGCTCACTGTGGAACTTAAGGGGTTAATCCTCTGCATTGTATAAAAAGGCTCTTTGATCCTGTATGGACAGATCCTCCTCCTCCTGCAGGGTTTCTCTTGCCAAGGTCAGATAATACAATGAGGGTGGTAATGCTTCAAATGCTCAGTTTAGTCTCTATTGCTGGAGAGAACATTTCCTTGTTCTCAGAGCTAGCCAGGTCACATGATATTGACATCACACATGTGGGCCTGGATATGGTGGAAATCTCCTCCTACCTGAACATTCAACACTGGGCAGACCCTGTAGTTTATCACGTGGTATACAGATCACCCAAAAAGATATATATTGGCAGCATTTTAATGTAAAAAGAAGATTTATAAGCTGTGGGCACGGGGGTGGGGCAGATGAACTATTTTAATATTACTGGATTGAGTAACACTTTAAAATCGAAGGTCCCTAACTCACATTCATACACATAGTAGGGCAAATTCAGACAGGATCCAATTAACCGACCAGCAGGTCTTTGGAGTGTAGGAGGAAACCGGAGTACCCGGAGGAAATACACGCAGGTACAGGGAGGACATGCAAACTCCAGGCAGGTAGTGTTGTGGTTGGGATTTAAACCAGCAACCCTAGTGCTGCCGTGCAGAAGTGCTAACCACTTAGCCACGTTGTTGCTAATAGGTGTATAGCATATGAAAAGCACACTTATTTTCTGCAAAGCATCATGCGTAAACCTGACCATATTTGGTCCTGCTGGCTGGGTGCCGTGCACTAAACTTTGTTACTTAGAACGTGCAGTATGTAATGGATACTGCATGGCCCTAATTCCCTGAGATTCTTCCTTGTCTATTCCCACTGAATGAATGTAGCTCACGGACTGTATAACCATGTAATACTGACGACTTAATTCTGAACGACCTTGTATTTGACTGACATTTTTTTTCTCTATGTCTTTTTCTAAATGTTGCATTTTTGTAGCTACTTCAAAAACTAGTGATAGCTAAAATCTGATTGTAGATTTGCTGCAGTGTCTCTTTCTCCAGTGAGGGAGCCATGCCGTAGAATTAGGTGAGTGGTTTCTCTGCTCTCTTAGCAATCCGTTTGCTGCTAGCAAGCAAATGACTAATGCACCATGGGACCAAGAAGGTTTGGAATTTGCATATGGCAGCTCTCCTGATTTGGCAGCTTGTAAGGTACTCCAAAAAAATTAGGAACATCAATTAAGGACGGAAGAAAACACTGTGAGTGGGCCCAATAAATGAGTGTAAAGAGCAATGTAAACACTTAGCAGCTCATAGCAACCTCACAGCTGAGGTCTCCATTGCTGTAGTCATTTTCTCAAGTAGGATTCTGTAGATAGACATTCTTCTTTTTATGTTCTATACACTTGTAGCGGTACCCCCGAATGAGCTGCTAATATATGTTCAGTACAGTACTCTGCCTATCAACCCCAAACAACTGTCCCAGCCCCTCTGGCACACCTGGCAACAGTGTGAGTGCAATGCCCAGGAAAACAGACACAAATGTAGTGAACAGGAAGTTTGTTTATTGAGAGACTTTCCACAATCAAACAAACTATATACTGATATTCAAATATCAAAATGGCAGACTTCAAAATAATACAAATGGCTTAAATCAGTGGTTCTCAACTCCGGTCCTCGGGACCCACCAACAGGCCAGATTTTAAGTATTACCTTGGGGAGATGCAGACTAGAATGCTGCAATCACTGAGCAGCAAATGATATCACCTGTGATGTATTTCAGTTATCCTGCAAACCTCGCCACCTTTGCGTCGGTGGGATGGCTGTGCATGACCCTCCCGGGTGGTATCATACGGGGGGGCCGCGCACACCCACTCCAGGAGTCTCGCTCCGCTGTTTCCTGGATGCCCCGAGCTTCGCCCCGCCCACTGAACGCAATGCCTCGCTGTCTCGCGAGGTTGCATCACCGCGTCGCACGTTTGTGACATCACTGCGCGTCCGGTTCCTTCTGCGCATGCGCTGGCGTTCTTTTTAAACCGCATGTGTCGAGGGCTTGAGTGCGCTCAGCCACTCAACACACGCCACTGAGAGGAACGTATCTTTGGCAACCAGGTATGTGGGGGTTTCCCCCGCCTTTGGCTACTATTAATCCAGATGCCTCTGTATATAATTTTGACTTTGATGTTCTCTTTCTTTTTGGGTGATCACACCCGTGAATATACTTTTGATGGACTCAGTTTGTCCACTAATAATGCTCTTAGAATCATGTACATATGGCATCCCTGCTTAGATGCAGTGCTTGCTATATATTCCTCTCCTCTCCTGTTTGATCTAATGAAGTAGTACAAATAATACTGGGCATTTAAAGTGATGACGGTCCGTTTACTCCCCTCTGTCCCCCCTCCCCTTTTCCCCCTTTTGGGAAAAGGGGTATGGATATATATTTATTTTTTTGTTATATACTACAGTTTGTTTCTTTGACTATGACAGATTTTCTTTGACATCCCTAACACACCTCTCCAATTATACCTTCCACCATTAGTGTGGCACAGGAGATGGTGTTTTAGGCATGATGATGGATTTGAAATTAGGGATTAGTATCATCATTCATTGGTTCTGTCATCACCTTTTGTAGATTTCTGGGTACCCCAACAATCCTTTGGTCTGGGGTAACCTATGTACCTTGGATCATCCAATTCAGCGGGAACCTGTGGACGCCTGGCTTGGCGACCCTTGAGGCTCAGTGGTGACCGTGGAGGTAAATAGGTGTCAGCGACACTCCTGTGACCACCGCACTTCTGTTCGGGTTGGCCATCATTGATTTTATATCAACATCTCTAAACCAAGCTGCTGTTGTGCATATATGAATACTGTGATGTTTTTGAAGGTAACGACTAACTTCTATGGTGTTACTCTGTATTTTTTGAATATCTGTTTAAAACACTTGTGTATTATATCATACTATAGAATATACTTCTCTTACACGGCCCCTGAAGAAAGGCTATCCTGAAACGCATCGGTCTTTGGAGTAATGCAACGTCAATCATCAACTGTATTTGCATACAACCTTCGTGTATATAATTTTAAGAAATTCTATGTGATGTTTATTTGGTAATTTGTACCATTTTAATGCACATTAATAAATGTGTATATTTTATATAACAAGTTTGTTTCAAACACTCGGTCTGCCTCTGAAAATCCCAACCCACTGGGGGGTCCTTCAGCGTGTTTTTTTGGCGTTTTGCATCGGCGTCAATGAGCGTTAATGCGCGTTAGTGAGCGCCGGTGTCAATAGGGTTTTTAAGAAAAAAAAAATTCCTCTGCTATTTTTTAACCTGAAAATGCCAGCGTCAAAAACACCAGTTAACGTTGGTACAGCGTTAGTAAACGTTTTGCGGCGTCAGCGTCAAAAACGCTGAAACGCTACAGCCTCGGAACGAGCTGGCCGTAAGTTCAACTTTCAGCTCACTAACGCCGACGCCATCTACAGCTCAAGCATCGGCAACACAATTGGGTCAGGTGTGTGCACGGCGCTCCCCAGTTTCCCCTGTGTGTTAAGGGGGGGCACCTCCCCTCCCACTGGGGGCTTGGGGATATTGCTCCCCCCTCAAACGATTGCACTGTACGTACTAGTTGCGTTGGCAACCGCGGAGGGACGGGCACATGCCAGGTCATGCACCCTGTTACGCTTCGATTGGAGCATGCCTATAAAAGCTGAAGCAGCTGAGCGGTTTGTCCGCCAGCTGATCAGCAGGAAAGACACACGAGGCTTCTACACACAGGAGGTGAGTGACCCTATACCGGCATACTTCGAGTAATCTTGCCCTATGGCGAACCGCACTCCCGTACCCACTAGCATACTGTTCCTTATGCTCCTTTGTGCATTTTTTTTTTGTATAGGACAATTGGATACATGTGCTCTAGTGGCACCATTGCCGTTTGGAGCGCGGCTCCAGTGTCTGGGATATTGCTATGCTACTTGATGCAGATATATGCCGTCCCATTACATTATAATTGGATCCTGGAAACACCTTACCCATTATTAGTACTGTTGGGACACCGGGGTCTGCAGAACCCTAGCCTAATAATAGTGCCAATGAGTCTCCTTGATTACAGCATACATTTTATAACCCTGCCTACCTGTAAGTACTATAAATATCAAGGTCAGTGCTAACTTGGCATCTGCAGTTATAGATTGAGTACAATTATGCTTATGTAGATACGTTTCTGGCTTAATACCTAGGTGTGTCCCCACATCCATCGTGGTGGGGTGGAGTGTTCGCTTCCCTTGGGCCTTTCCTTCCCAACGCCCTCCTCCAGGGTCTCTCCTGCTGTACATCAAATTTGAATGGAATTTTATGTATAGCTAGCTATATACTCTGTTCTGAGTTATACAGTATGTACATTGTTAAGCATAGAATTTGGTATATACTCATTTAAATTTTTGAAATTTTTGTATGTACTGATATTATGTTGTATGTTTGCATTCATAGGAATTCATTTTATCTACAACCTTTGTATCTCCTGAGGAGAAATAACACGATAATTAACGCGAAACATGTAGAGACAGAACCAAGAGATCTGTTGGTGGACATTGTCTGGAGCCCCCTGCTCTCTGACCTCATCTAGGGTCATCACGGTCCTCTGGAGTTTTCTTCCCCCCTTCTCCCCCATTCTCACAGATAGTGTTTTTTTTTACTTTGTGCCAATTGACTGGATACTGTCTTATTCATGGTATATGCCGCTATATTGATTGGGGGTGTGGTGGGATAGGCGTCCGATGAGTGGTGTTCCAGGCGTTGCCTACCACCATGATGCAATATACCCTTGGGTATCACTTATTGATAATTTTATTATGTGATTTTTATGAATATTTTCAATAAAATGAAGTTTTTTATGATTTTTTGGATGAATTCTAGAATACAGTGCCTTTAAAGTCCCATTTATCCATACTTGAATCTTCTAGTGATCTTCTTGACTAAACCGGGATGTGGCACTACCTATACCTGTTTGTGGTCCACGGCAGTCACACCATGAGGACCTAAATCCTTTTCACAACATCGGTACGGTGTTAGTGAGAGCTAGAGAGTAGAGTTGAGCGAACACCTGGAAGTTCGGGTTCTGCTGGTCCGTCCGAACTTCGGGACAAAGTCCGGGTCCGGGTCCGGACGGAACCCGAACGATCGCACGGACAACGAACCCCATTGAAATCAATGGGGACCCGAACTTTTAGGCACAAAAATGGCTGTAGGAAAGTCCTGGAAAGCCCCAGAGGGCTGCAAAAGGAAGTAAAATGGGGGTAAGGGTAGGGCAAGTGCCCTACAAAAAAATGGGGACAGGGAAATAACTGTAAATATTTTTAAAAAAATAAAAACATAAAAAAAGCAAAAATGGAGGTGAATGTGGATCATCTTCAAACTGTGTCTGAAAAGTATTAATTAACGGTAGAAGCCATATAACTGTTCTAAAATCATCTTCAAACTAGGGCAAGTGCCCTACAAATAAATGGGGATAGGGAAAATAAATTAAAATCAAGTAAAATAACAGGAAGGGGGGTGGATGTGGAGTAGGAGCCTAGAGGTTGACTAGGCCGTGACCGTGGCAGTGTAGGTGG
>BLSH010334420.1:1972037-1989778 GCA_018402905.1 Glandirana rugosa | reverse complement strand
GTGAGAAGGTTTAGGAGAGAGAACGAAAGTAAAGGGGAAGGTCGGCAAGGGGAAAGGAAGACGGTAAACGACCATCGTCAGGATTTGGTTTTTATAGATCGTTACGATAAAAAAGGTGGTATGGAAATTCCGGAGTATGTGCCCACAAAAAACGTCGGTTCAAACAAATCGTAAAAAATGTCGAGAGGTACAATCAGTTACCGGGGTATTTTTGTGACTACAAAAACTCGACATCTACCGCAACCGCAATCACTCGACTTTCATCTTGGGTGCCGGTCGCCGACATTGCAAAACCGCAAAAACTGTGGCTGCGCCGTTTTGCGAGCGATTACGAGAGATGGACCGAACCTGAACGATTTTTGAAATGTCCGGGTCCGGGTCCGTGCCACGGACACCCTAAAGTTCGGTACGGACCCGAACGTTACAGTCCGGGTTCGCTCAACACTACTAGAGAGCATTAGCGAGCGTTTTGCCGCGTCGGTGTCAAAAACGCCAAAACGTTACAGCCGCTGGCCGTGGGTTCTACTTTCAGCTCACTAACGCCAACGCCATCTACAGCTCAAAAACATCAGTGTTTTTATGGGGCCATTGACTAACATGGAGAGCTGTAAAAAATGCTAAACAAACTTGGCTGCAAAAAACACCCGTGTATGAGGCCTTAAAGGTATGGTGGAAAAAATAGCATTGCTAGATATTTTTGGTTTAGGACTGCTACCAGCAAATGGCAGAAGGAAAGGGGAACGGCTGGAAGGGGAAATGAAAGCAAGAGAGAGGATTTGGAAGAGTGCTGCAGCAGTTCAGTGTAGAGGCCCCTGGATTGGATGCGTGCCATTTGCAACTCACCTTTTTGAACACAGCTGCAATTTGACTGGCTGCCAAGGGTTAAAGGAAACCTGTACTAGGATAAACATGTAGGTTGCCATTACTGGCTTCTAACTAAAAATGTTCGTTGGCTGCCTGTGTCTGGCTTTAATACTTACATAGTTACTGACAGAAGGAAGCATGCAGCAAGTGAAGTCAGAGTGGAGGCAGACCACCTGATTTGCACACTCCTTCTGGGTCTATAATTCACAACGTTTTAAAGCCCCTGGATAGGGATGACAGCCAGGCAATCTGCATTTTTAGAAGTAGAGGTCAGCAATGGCAGCCTACTTATTTCTCACAGTACAGGTCTCTAGGTGCAAGTAAAATTGTGCTATAAGATGTAAGGCGATGTGATGTTTCACGTGCTACTACCCTGTACTAAGTTCCTTCAGTTCATCTCACATACATTCACACCTTCTGTGATTTCCATCTCAAATACACCTGAGCAGACATGGATTACAGATGACAAGTGTAAATACAGGTGCATTGTGATATAAGATGCAAAGGAGGGAATGTCGCTTAAAGAAAACCTGTACTGAAATTAATTTGTAGACTGCAATTACTAAACTCTTCCTGAAAATGCTCACTGATAGCGGCGTCACTAGAGTTGGTGTCACCTGGTGCGGTAAAACATGGTGTCACCCCCCCCCCCCCAGCAATAATAACCTCCAGCATTGGTGCCGCTTTCTGCAATAATAACCGCCAGCATTGGTGCCACTTTCTGCAATAATAACCACCAGCATTGGAGCCACTTCCTGCAATAATAACTGCCAGCATTGGTGGCACTTTCTGCAATAATAACTGCCAGCATTGGTGCCACTTTCTGCAATAATAACTGCCAGCATTGGTGCCACTTCCTGCAATAATAACCAACAGCATTGGTGCCACTTTCTGCAATAATAACTGCCAACATTGGTGCCACTTTCTGCAATAATAACCTCCAGCATTGGTGCCACTTTCTGCAATAATAACTGCCAGCATTGGTGCCGCTTTCTGCAATAATAACCTCCAGCATTGGTGCCGCTTTCTGCAATAATAACCTCCAGCATTAGTGCTGCTTTCTGCAATAATAACCTCCAGCATTGGTCCCGCTTTCTGCAATAATAACTGCCAGCATTGGCGCCACTTTCTGCAATAATAATCCCCAGCATAGATGGTCAGTGGCATTATTCTATGTTAAAACCCCACAGCATGAAGGAGCTAATTAACACTCACACTGGCCACTAATTCAGCTCAAGGGGTTAATCAACACTGCTTTTGATCTCTAATGCATTAGTGACCAGTGGCAGTGTTAGTTAACCCCTTTGTATTACAGCATGCAGGGCCGTCTTTAAGGCAGGGCAAAAGGGGCAGCTGCCCTGGGCCCTGTCATTGTTGTGGGACCCAAAGCAGCTGCCTCATAGTTGCCAACTATCCTTTAAATTCCCTTGCCCCTTGAAGTTTTAGACCTGTGCTGTGTCCCAACATCTAAGTGCTGCTACTAAAGCTGCCCAACTCTGCCCTATTGTTGTGTACAGATGACTCACCTGCAGACCCTATGTTTACATGTAAATAATCGGCATTGATATGTAAATATTGGCAGCATTCATATGCTGATATGTAAACAAAGGTGGCATTCATATGTATATCAAGCCCCCTCTCCGGAGATCATATTCACCATCACCTATACTGGATGCTGCCCACTGGAGAGAAAAAGGCATGCTTGAAATTCAACAGCGGATGCGTGAGGGTGTCATTAATAATTGATGCCACTGCTGTGTATCTGCTAAAGGGCAGCACATTTCTGTGGTTTCAGGAAAGCAACTTTGCACTCCCCAGTCCATGATGTTCAGGCAGTGAGGAGATGATGTGCAGTAACCTCTAGCAACCAATCAGTGAGCAGTATTGATGTACAGTAATCTCTAGCAACCAAACAAGCAGAAAGCATGTGCTGTAACCTCTAACAACTAATCAGTGAGCCGTAATGTGTGCTGTAACCTCTAGCAACCAGTCAGTAACTGGTAATGATATGCTGTAACCTTTGACAACCAATAAAAATCACTACTGATCTGATTCAGTAAACTGATTTTGAGTCTAGATGCTATTTATTGTATGTCTCAGAGCAGATGGAGAGTGAAATTGCATGGGGGGCCCAAGAAAATATTTGCCCAGGGTCCAATCAATATTAAAGATGGCCCTGACAGCATGAATAGGTTAATTAATACTGCCACTGGTCACTAATGCATTAGAGATCAATAGCAGTGTTCATTAACCCCTTGAACTGAATTAGTGGCAAGTCAGTGTCAGTACATTAACCCATAAATGCTGCATATACCTGGCTAATGACAATTAACCCCAATCACAAAACCCACCACAGTTCTCCCAGGAATTAACCAGTCCAGTGCACTGGAAAAAACTTGCTGTAACTTTACACTGTTATTAGTACTTATTAGTTATATAGTACTCTCCTCTCTCTGTCATTGATTACTTACCTAATCCCAGCAACATGCTCCCTCCCCCGCGGTTCCTCTCTCTCTTCCTGTCCCGGCCTCTGAATGACATCATGTCAGAGACGGGGACTAGAAATGGTCTGTCGGGCAGAGATCACTCCTCCCGACAGAGAAGAAGTGTAATATCATACTAGTCTACTATGTCTACTAGTGCCGACTGTAGGAGCGTTCCAGCACTCGGCACCCCACTGCAGCACTGTGCAGATTCAGAGGATCTGTCACGATTGTACGGATATACGTGTTGTTAAACCGCCATTGGGCAGCGTGTAGCCAGCACGCCCAGTGGCACTGTCATCTCTTCATGCTACCTTTGTCCTGGTCGTGGTGTCACCCCTCTGGTGGGTGTCACCCGGGTGCAGCCCACACCCCCCGCCCCCCCCCCTAGCAACGCTGCTGCTCACTGCTTGGCTTTCATGTTGGTTCTTTGGCTTTGAACCTCTGGGAATCAAGTATGCAGCAAATAAAATGAGAACTCCTAATCTGTTTATGTGTCCTGGGTTAGAGACTTAGACCCCATACACACTATTAGATATTCTTCAGATTTTTGTCTTCAGATTTACCAAAACCATATGATATGAGCTCAAATCTTAAGAGTTTCGAATTGTATGCAATCAGGCAGGCCCTTGCACTACATGGTTTTGGTAAATCTGAAGGCCAAAAATCTGCAGAAAATCGAATAGTGTGTATGGTGTCTAAGTAAGTATTGAAGCCCCTGGATCGGTATGACAGAGAGACAACAATCAATTTCAGGAGGAGGTCAGCACTGGAAGCCTAAATTTATCTGTTATCATCTTTCCTTAAAGAGGAACCTCAGTCCCTTTGTGTGTGGCTCCACCCCCTCTCCAGGGCTGCTATTATGGCCCATGTGTAGATGTGCTGAAGGGTTCTGCCGGGTCTTCAGTTTGCAGAAGATTCCCTATGCATGCGCAGCGATGGACAAGTTTTGGGGCTTTGTAATAGCAAACGCACAGAATCTGTGGTTGGGGGGGCACAAACGTCATTCTCTCCTAGGGAGAGAGTGCTGCAGAAGTGATGGTTTGCAGTACAAAAAATCTTTACAATAAAAAGAAAAATGTACAGCCAGTTGTGAGAGAGAGAGGGTGGAGGAGGCAGGGCAATATGAAAGTTAGGATAGGGTGAGGGTCCATTTAATAAAAAAAAATTGTGTGCGTGTACAAAAGTATTGGGAAGCCTGCATTTCCATTCTTTTACCCCAAATCCATGTCTTTATGGACCTTTCTTAGTGCACTGGTCCAAATCATTTGGTGGAGGGGGATTATGGTGTGGGGTTGTTTTTCAGGGGTTGGGTTTGGCCCCTTAGTTCCAGTGAAGGGAACCCTAAAGGCCCCTACACACGGTGCGACGGTCATTTGAAAACGGTCATACGACCGCTTGTTGTATGATTATCCGACCATTAGTACGTGCGATTAGAACAGCCGACATGAGACAGTTATACAACAGAAGTTGGATGAGCAAACTAGAAAACTTTGGTTAGACAACAAGCGGTCGTATGACCGTTGTATCGTGTGCACAGAGAAGTTGGTCCAACAAGTTGTACGTGCAAAACACGCATGCTAAGAAGTCAGGAACGCTCGGAAGTGTCCGTTCGTGTAAACCTACGTTCCTAATTCACAAATCACATGCACCTGAACTTCCTCTTTATACGCTAGTAACACGTCACTGCATTCGGCTTGGTCGTACAATCGCTTAGTGCATGTCAGTACGCAAGATACAACAGCCAACATACGATTTGGGCCGTTCGGTCTTACGACCATCGCACCAAGCGTACAAGGCTTTAGGCTCATTTCACACTGAGGTGCTTTACAGACGCTATTTCGCTAAAAATAAAGCACCTCAAAAATCCCCCCCAATCCACCCCAATGTGAAAGCCCTGAATGCTTTCACACTGGGGCGGTGCGCTTGCGGGACAGCATCTTTGGAGCGGTGAGAGGAGCGATGTATACACCGATCCTCTACTGCCCCTGCCATTGAAATGAATGGCAAGCGCTTCTGAAGCGGCTGCACACCGCTTTGGTAGTGCAGAGCGCCAGCACTTTTAACCCTGTTTTAACCCCTTGTGGGGGGTTAAAAGCGCCGCGCTCCCGCCTGCTTAGCAGAGCCATATCGCTGGTTAAACTCTGCTAAAACTAGGCTAAGCCTGCAGTGTGAAAGTACCCTTAAGTTTTCAGAATACCAAGACATTTTGGAAAATTTCATGTTCCCAACTTTGTAGGAACAGTTTGGGGATGGCCCCTTACTTTCAACATGACTGCACACCACTGCACAAAGCAAGGTCCATAAAGACATGGATGAGCGAGTTTGGGGTGGAGGAACTTGACCGGCCTGTACAGAGTCTTGACCTCAACCCGATAGAACACCTTTGAGATGAATTAGAGCGGAGACTGCGAGCCAGGCCTTCTCATCCACATCAGTGCCTGACCTCACAAATGCGCTTATGGAAGAATGGTCAAACTTTCCCATAGACACTCCTAAACCTTGTGGACTGCCTTCCCAGATGAGTTGAAGCTGTTAAAGCTGCAAAGGGAGGGCCAATTCAGTATTGGACCCTACGGACTAAGACTACAATGCCATTAAAGTTCATGTGCGTGTAAAGGCAGGCGTCATAATACTTTTGGTAATATGGTGTATATACTTGCTTGTGACATGCACTAATCTATACAATAACAACATTGTCTTTCTTATATATGTGTCTGTCCTATTATGGATATATGTTTAACAGTGTATTTTGAATATAATAAAAATGATTTATGTATCCAATTGTGTGCAACCAGAGGCACTATTCTTTAGTTTTTATGTCTAGTCTTGTCTTTGTATTGAGGCATTAACACCCTATAAATTATTTAAAACAAATTACCACTCTAAGTACTCACAGATGGTGTTGGTAGGCAGTGACACGGCTGCACAGCAAGTCTATTGCACACTGTTCACGTTTGGCTTGTAAATGGAGCACATGCAGATAGTTGATAGGTCCCTTATCTACAGATGGTCACTGGGGTGTCTCGAGGAATATTGCAGTTGCCTATTACTGCTTGTTCTCACACTAACCATGCCACTTTAAAGTTAAACTTGGGGCACATAAACTTTCATGAAAAAATGTTCTCAGTAGCAACTAGCCACAAATTATATAAATGTGCCAAATACCTTTACCATACAAAAGTAGCAGTGACATTATTACTGTGCTATACACACCCTGTGCAGAGAGAGCAAAGATGTAGGAGGGACCACTCACTACAGGCTGCCTGTAGAAACTACAGGAAGGGGCGGAGACGAGACCATTCACTTTGCACAAGGAGAGAGAGCAGCAGGGAGCGGTCTTTATTACAGGAAACTCTAACATAGAGGCAAAGTTTCACAATGGATTACTGCACAGATCTGGAAGAAATACACAAACTACATCTAGATTCGAGAAAGAATACAAATGATTTAGACAATATTTGCTCCCAAGGTTCAGCTTTAAAATGATAGAAGTGGTTTAGGAGGCAGTTTGAAATCGTTAGAAAATGCTTCACTGACCCTTCCCTATTGTTTTCCTATTAATTCAACACCATTGCTGATTCTTTATAAGCACTTTTTACATGCTTAATGATTGCTGATTGAAAAGGTCTTCAGTAAAGCTGGCCATACATTGTACAATTTTCTTGTTCAATTTCCTTTAGATTTATCTTAAACTATGTAGTGCAAGGGCCCGACTGCAAACAAATTGGAAGTGTTTAGGTTGACAAATGATGTTCAAAAGTAGTTTAAGCATTTTGTTTGCTTTCAACATTCGATTTTGGAATGGAATTGTTGAAATTTTGGAATTTTGTAAATGGACTTTACTATAAGAAACCACATACACTGTTAGAAGTTTGTTCTTTTGAGAAACAATTTTCATCCTGCTCCTAATTTTGTCGTTACAGCGGTCAAAAACAAACATCGATTTGACCCTTTAATTATAAAATTGAATGAACACTCCTAAAACCAAACATTTTGAAGGATATTCTAGTATATAGCCGACTGAAAGAGCTTGGCCACACTCCCCCACAACTTCCAGAGGGTCACTGAAGTCACATTGGAGGACCAATTGTGATTTTTGGGAAGGGGAAGGCTTTCTCTTGACTTTTCTCCTTCAAGTCTCAAGATCTACATAATC
The DNA here is from genome assembly GCA_018402905.1 of Glandirana rugosa. NCBI lineage: Eukaryota > Metazoa > Chordata > Amphibia > Anura > Ranidae > Glandirana > Glandirana rugosa. The sequence continues at coordinate 1,982,272 of BLSH010334420.1, read as the reverse complement.
AAGCATGTTAGGTTTCAGAGCTTCCTTGTCATGGGAAGATGTGTGCAGACATGTAAGGTTCCCTGCAATTCTTTCCTGATGCCAATTTAGGTATTTATGTAAATCTGTACTCCTTTTTACATTTTCCAAAGTAAACATTTTGCCTAAGCGCAGACACCACAAAATGCGTACGGTATTATTGTCTTTATTAGTCTCTGGTTTACCTTTGCATTGTTACTGGATCCTGACTTCATCATGAGTAAGCTCCATCAACTGCCACCCCCTTGTCCAATTGGACTGTCCTCACTGGCCTTTGAAGTAGCCCTATTGGTCAGGGGAATGGCAGGTAGTAGGGTTAACGCATAAAGTCAGATCCCAATAACGAATCAGAAACATAGAAACATAGAAACATAGAAAAGTGACGGCAGAAAAAGACTGAGTAGTCCATCGAGTCTGCCCCTTTTTATTTCTTTATCTATTTTTAATTTTTTTATAATTTTTTTTTTTTTTACATTAACCTTGTTGACTGACTATAGATTTATGTTTATCCCAAGCATGTTTGAAGCCATTTACTGTTGACTGTCTCACAACCTCTGTTGGTAGTTTATTCCATTCATCAACCACCCTTTCCGTAAAATAATACTTTCTAAGATTAGTTTTGAACTTCCCCCCAGTTAGTTTGAGGTCATGTCCCCGTGGGCATATAATAAACTTTCCTTGCCAAAAAGGCTATTGTGGTGTCTGAGCACATCTTTTCCCGTGGACAATATAACCCACCTTAGACAGCATGGTGGAGGCAAGTTGAGGCCCTCTTGCCTCTCTTTTCCCATAAGGTCAGGGCTGAAAGTCACACTCCCAGTGACTCTCAGGCTCTAGTGCGTTACAAGTGGTTGGAGACCTCAACTTGTGACACCTAAATTTTCTAATAACACGGGTACAGTTTCTGGAGGAGAGATCCCTCCTCCAAGACACCACACAGTCCATAAACTTGCTACTTCCTGTTCCCCCTTCAGACACATCACAGAGACCCTAATACCCACTCTGTAAATGTAAAATATGGCGCTTCCTAGGACAGGGCAGACACCGGGCATCCCTTGCTGTATAGACAGAGCCCTCTTCAGTGCTGACCACCTTTACCTCCTTCTTCCCCTATCCATATACAGAAGAATATCCAATAAGGTTCGGTTTAAAGAAACGTTAAGCTCTGGGAGAGAATAATCATTACTGTCCTTCCAGTAATAAACAGAAACTTCATACAGGGGTTTAACAAAGCTCATCCAACAAAGCATATATTTTCCAACTGTCAGGGAGACTCAGGTGCTCACTCAGACTCCTAAAATACCTTCCCCCAGGTATTTCTTCCATTTGGAGGACATTATTCCCAAAAGGGTACTCACAGAGGGTGAGCGCATTTTAACGGGAACCCCTTTCTCACTTGCCACTTAAAGCAAGCTGCTATATTTTTTAAGCAGAAGCCCTAGAGAATAAAATGGTGGGTGTTGCATGTTTGTACATCACACTGTATTTGCGGAGAGGTTTTTCAAAGCTCATTTTTTGGAAAAAATACACTTTGATGAATTTTAATGCACAAAAACACAATTTTTGGTAAAATATAAAAGATGATGTTATGCCGAGTAACATAGACACTCAGACATGTCATGCTTTAAAATGACCTCCACCCGTGGAATGGCGCCAAACTATGGTACCTAAAAATCTCAGAAGGCGACACTTTAGAAGCCTTTACAGGTTACCAGTTAAGGGTTACACAGGAGGTCTCGAGTTGGAATTATTTCTCTCACTCCGGCATTTGTGGGGATACCTCACATGTGTGGTGCAATCAGGGCCGCTGATGGGAGGGGCACTAGCCCTGGTGTGGGGGGTCCCAGAGCACACAGGGGGGCCCACACAGGGCGGGATTAGTGACAGATGACAATTGTGTCTCTTTTCCTCCAGCAGATGAAAGCTGCCCCCTATCCCTCTCCCTGCTGCCAGCTTTTATCTGCTAAGAAAGAGACAGTCGTCCCTCACTAATCCCCCTCCCTGTGTGGGCCCCCTTCCTCTCAGCACTGGAGTTTGTTATCTTTCTAACTTAGGCTCCATGCACACTGGCTTAAAAAAAACGTTGCTTCTACAGTTTAGTGTTTTGCCTGTAGAAGCAGTTCAATGTTATTCTATGTGTCCATACACATTAGGACGATTACAGATATATTTTAAGCTCAACGTTTAAAGACAGAAAAAAAAACCTTCTGGTTCTCCTAAACTCGTCCAAACGTTGTACAAAAAATGTTCTATATGAGCGTTTTTTTCTGCCAATTGAACTGGCGTTTTTTTAAGCCCAGTGTGCATGGAGCTTAACTTTTTTCTCTCCCTCTGTCCCTCTGATCCTGGAGCCTGTATATTTTTATCATCTCATCTTCATTTTTATTTATTAACTCAGTTTTATCTTTTAGATTTAGCAGGGATTCTGTGAGTTATGTTGTATTTGTGTCTGCTAATAGTTTTATTGTATTTTTAGCAAATTATAGCTTTAATACTTTCTTGGGGGGGGGGCCTGTCAGATAGAAATCGCAGGGCCCCGTACAGACTATCAGCAGCCCTGGGTGCGATTGCCGCTTACATATGTGTTCGGGACCAACGCGTGTGTTCGCATTTGTGCGGGACGTGGACGGGGCACTTTAAATTTTTTTAAATTTTATTATTCATTTTATTTAAAAAAAAATTTTTTTTAAATATCTCTTCACTTTTTTTTTAATGAACTTTATTGCTATCACAGGGGATAAACAACAACCCTTTCGGTAGCAAGGGCTGTAACAGATCCTCTTTATGGAGAGATCTGGGGTGTTTTAGACCCCAGACCTCTCCTCTGGCTTCCAATGCATCACCAAACAGATCGATCAGATCGGCTGATTCCCTGGCCGGTAACAGCCAGGTAAACAAAGAGCCAACACCATAAGTGACGAAATCGGTTTCTGGCGTCACACAGTGGGAGGAAAAACATCAGCTGGATGCCGCTGGTCGTATCTTTACTGGGCTCCCTGATTGCTCTGGAAAGCCCTGTAAAGATGATGGCGGGAGGGGATGAGACCCCCTTCTGCTGCCTGTAAAAGCAATCCAGTGGCTCTTTAGCTGCTCGGATTACTTTTACAGGCTTCGGAATCACTGAATGTAAACACTGACTGATACCACCCTTCCCATCCAAGGAAATACCAGTACATAGCTGAATGGGAAGAAGTTAAACTGGCAATCAGCACTCCCATTAGATTCTGTGTTCAACATTTACCAACTGGACAGCACAGTGGTGTAGTGGATAGCACTTTCGCCTGGCAGCAAAAGGGTCGCTGGTTTGAATCCCAACCACGACACTACCTGCCTTGAGTTTGCATGTTCTCCCTGTGCCTGCGTGGGTTTCCTCCGGGTACTACAGTTTCCTCCCACACTCCAAAGACATGCTGGTAGGTAAATTAGATTGTGTCTAAATTGGCCCCAGTATGTACTGTATGTATGAATGTGAGTTAGGGACCTTAGATTGTAAGCTCCTTGAGGGTAGGGACTGATGTCAATGTAAATATATATGTAAAGTGCTGCGTAAATTGACAGCGCTATATAAGTACCTGAAATAAATAACTGGAGATGAATGGTACTTTAAAAGCTTCAACAAAGCTTGCTGAAAGCTCTGCAAATGCTTTGTGAAAACTTGCTGTTCACACTGCTCTTATACAGGCTGAAGCTTGAGTGAAACAGGTCTAATGCAGCTGCTGTTCAACAGGATCAAATGTAGCTGTCAATCATCTATCAGAGCCAGTAATTCAGCAGTACATGCCTCTGTGAATGACAGCTCTGGTGTCCAACAGGTTCTACAGCAGCTGTGGCATTCAGAAGTCATGATAGGGCTCCTGTAATGATGACTTGTTGGCTGGCAATACTGTCATTTCTGCTGACCAGGGAAGAGGCACATGGAGGTTCATGGAAATAAATCCTTCCTCTATTGCTGACCTGAGATCTGAAGTAGAGAAAAGCAACCCCAACAAGGAGGCTAAACTGTGTCAGATCTGATGCACAGAATAACAATTGTTTCATGGTAATGCTGGGGAATTCTCATCAAAGTGAATGGCAAGAAGTAGCAGGGGCCGGACAAAAATGTGTTTGCTGTAACCCTCTGAAAATACATTTTGTCTAGCATAGAGGCATACAGTTCCTTGAAAAAGTATTCATACCCCGTGAAATTTTCCACATTTTGTCTTTTTTTATAACCAAAAATGTAAATTTATTGGGATTTTATGTGATAGACCAACACAGGTGGCACATAATTGTGAAGTGGAAGGAAAATGATAAATGTTTTTCAAAATGTTTTACAAATAAATCTGTGAAAAGTGTGGGGTGCATTTGTATTCACCCCTCGGAGTCAATGCTTTGTAGAACCACCTTTCTCTACAATTACAGCTGCAAGTCTTTTTCGGGGTCTCTACCAGCTTTGCACATCTAGAGAGTGATATTTTAGCCCCTTCTTCTTTGCAAAATATCCCAAGCTCTGTCAGATTGGATGGAGAGCGTCTGTTAACAGCAATTTTCATGTCTTGCCACAGATTCTCAATTGAATTTAGGTCTGGACTTTGCCTGGGCCATTCTAACACATGAATATGCTTTGATCTAAACCATTCCATTGTAGCTCTGGCTGTATGTTTAGGGTAGTTGTCCTGCTGGAAGGTGAACCACTGCCCCGTCTCAAGTCTTTGACAGGCTCTAACAAGTTTTCTTCTAAGATTTCCCTGTATTTGGCTCCATCCATCCTCGCTTCAACTCTGACCAGCTTCCCTGTCCCTGCTGAAGAAAATCCCCACAACATGATGCTGCCACCACCATGTTTCACGGTGGGGATGTGTGTCCAGGGTGATGTGCAGTGTTAGTTTTTCGCCACACAGAGCGATTTGCTTTTAGGCCAGAGCCCCTTCTTCCACATGTTTGCTGTGTCCCCCACATGGCTTCTCGCAATCTGCAAACAGGACTTCTTATGGCTTTCTTTCAAAAATGGCTTTCTTCTTGCCACTCTCCCAAAAAGGCCAGATTTGTGGAATGCACGACTTTGTCCTGTGTACTGATTCTCCAACCCGAGCTGTGGATCTCTGCAGCTCCTCCAGAGTTACCATGGGCCTCTTGGCTGCTTCTCTGATTAATGCTCTCCTTGCCCAGCCTGTCAGTTTAGGTGGATGGCCATGTCTTGGTAGGTTTGCAGTTGTGCCATACTCTTTCTATTTTCGGATGATGGGTTGAACAGTGCTACGTGAGATGTTCAAAGCTTGGGATATTTTTCAATAACCTGACCCTGCTTTAAACTTCTCCACAACTTTATCCATGACCTGTCTGGTGTGTTGCTTGGCCTTCATGATGCTGTTTGTTCACTAAGGTTCTCTAACAAACCTCTGAGGGCTTCACAGAACAGCTGTATTTATAATGAGATTAAATTACACACAGGTGGACTCTGTTTACAAATTAGGTGATTTATGAAGGCAACTAGATTTTAGTTAGGGGTATCAGAGTAAAGGGAGCTGTATACAAATGCACGCCACACTTTTCAGATATTTATTTGTAAAAAATATTGAAAAGCATTTATCATTTACTTTCCACTTCACAATTATGTGCCACTTTGTGTCGGTCTATCACATAAAATCCCAATAGAAATACATTTACGTTTTTGGTTGTAACATGACAAAATGTGGAAAATTTTTAAGGGGTATGAATACTTTTTCAAGGCACTGTAGTCATATGTGAAACTATGCACGGGGCATGGCTACAATCTGACTGTACAATTTTATCATAAACTATGCAGTGCTATGGTCCACCTAAATGATCAATTACATTTATATCTCATCATGCAGGTCCCACACATCTGCTGAAAAATCTAAATGGAGATTGTACATCCCCATACAAATTTACTGGTAAATGTAAGACCTCATGCACACTGAATGTTATAAAAACGCCAGTAATGTTAGCTGTAGAAAGCTGAGCCGTAGAGGAGTTTTTCAGTGTTTTTGTAGTAGCGTTTTTTTTTTAGCAAAACTATACTTCCATAAAAGCTTATGGCTCAAAAATGCTGATAAATGCTGAATAGCCTTGTTTTTCAGTGTTTTTTTTGGCATTTTTAAGCTGTTTGCAGCTTTTTTCAGAGTTACAGCTGTTTTATAGCTGAAAAATGCCTCCCCTCACATTTTTGTAAATATTTTATTATATCTTTTCATGAAGAAATGACACTTTGCTACAATGTAAAGTAGTGAGTGTACAACTTGTATAACAGTGTAAATTTGCTGTCCCCTCAAAATAACCCAACACACAGACATTAATGTCTAAACTACTGGCAACAAAAGTGAGTACACCCCTAAGTGAAAATGTCCAAATTCAGTGGCAGCTGGTGAAATTTTAGGATGGGGGGGTGCCAGACCCCACCCTTCCTTTTTGACCCCTCCCAGTTCTCATAAGTCCCACCCCTTATAGTTTCCACCCCTTGTGTCAGAAGTATACAGCCCAGTATCACCAGATAGAGTATACAGCATCACAGATAGCAGTATACAGAATCACCTTATAGCAGTATACAGAGTCCCATATAGCAGTATACAGAGTCACCATATATCAGTATACAGAGTCCCATATAGCAGTATACAGAGTCACATATAACAGTATACAGAGTCACCAGATAGTAGTATACAGAGTCACCATATAGCAGTATACAGAGTCACCAGATAGCAGTATATAGAGTCACCAGATAGCAGTATACAGAGTCACCATAAAGCAGTATACAGAGCCCCATATAGCAGTATACAGAGCCCCAGATAGTGCATACAGAGCACCAGTTAGGGCATACAGAGCACCAGACAGGGCATACAGAGCACCAGAAAGGGCATACAGTGCACCAGATAGGGCATACAGGGCACCAGATAGGGCATACAGGGTACCAGATAGGGCATACAGAGCACCAGATAGGGGTTCGCGGTGGCGGCGGCAGCCCCCCACCCGAAGTCAGGACTTACCCCATCTAATAGCAGGCACTGGCAGGTGTATGCAGAGATCGGCTTGCGCTCAGCATGCTGGATGGTGAGCAGCTTGGGACTGAAACCCTGGCGGAGTGCTGCGCCTGTGTGAGTAATCACACAGCCAGCACATCTGCCACAGTACCGCCCCTGCCCACAGCAGCCAATGACAGAGAGTCATTGGCTCTGATGGCTAAGGGGGCGGGCAATCAATCTGTGTGTGTGCGCCTGTTCAGCTGACAGCAAGGAGCCGAGTAAATAAAAAAAAAAAGAAAAGTCAATGTACCGGTGCCCTCTGCAGATGGGCCGGGCTGACTTTTTTTTTTTACTTGTCGGCGGGAGGCGGTGCCCAAGCGCCTTATATACACCAGCCGCCGCTGTCCAAATTGGGCCCAAAGTGTCAATATTTTGGGTGTCCACCATTATTTTCCAGCACTGCCTTAACCCTCTTGGGCATGGAGTTCACCGGTTTCACAGGTTACCACTGCAGTCCTCTTCCAATGCTCCATGACGACATCACTGTAATGAACCTGAGAGAGTGGAGCCTGTCTCTTATAGGAGGAGACCTCTCATACAGCTCTGACTCAGAGCCCACTGGAATGGAAACAGTGGTCTCGTGAGAACAGCGAGGTAGGACTGCCTCAGGCAAACAGCAAGAGACTGGATGCTGGAGTGGAGCCGGTAACACTGGAACAGCAGACAGCTGAAAACAGGAACAGCAGCAGACAGCGATCACGGGAGCTGGATGCAGAGCACAGGACAGCAGACAGCTAACTGATGAAACAGGCAGGAGGATGGTCAGACAAGCCGGGTCAATCACAGATGAACGGAGCAGCAGAATCGGTAGGCGGAAAATGGTCAGAGGCAAGCTGGGTTTGGCAACAGGTATCAGGCAGGCAGAGGTAAGCAGGGTCCAAAATAAGCCGGGTCAGGGTAGGAGAAGGCAGGATGGTCCAAACAAGCCGGGTCAATCAGGTAACGGATCAGGTAGCAGATAACGGGCAAGCAGGTACAGGTACTGACAAGCTGCAGATCAGATAGCACTTAAGCCCAAGTCTTACTTCCTTATAAAGGCCCATGTGATGTGCTGACAGAGATGCTGGGTCCTAGCGCCCTGCTGCTCTGAAGGATTCTGGGTCCTAGAGTCCTCCTGCTATTGGTGCCCTGACAACATCCCTGCGCATGCATACATGTGCATGCCTCCGAACGGTCGCGGGAACCTTCCATTGAATCCGTGCACGCGTGCGCACAAGCATGCGCGATCGCAACGCTCGTCTGGATCCCTGACAATCACGGAGCTGGTGGATGTTAGAGACCTTGCGCTACTCCACCTTCCATTTGAAGATGCCCCACAGATGCTCAATAGGATTTAGGTCTGGAAACATGCTTGGCCAGTCCATCACCTTTACCCTCAGCTTCTTTATCAAGGCAGTGTTTGTCTTGGAGGTGTGTTTGGGGTCATTATGATGTTGGAATACTGCCCTGCAGCCCAGTCTCCGAAGGGAGGGGATCATGCTCTGCTTCAGTATGTCACAGTACATGTTGGCATTCATGGTTCTCTCAATGAACTGTAGCTCCCCAGTGCCGGCAGCACTCATGCAGCCCCAGACCATGACACTCCCACCATCATGCTTGACTGTAGGCAAGACACACTTGTCTTTGTACTCCTCATCTGGTTGCTGCCACACACGCTTGACACCATCTGAACCAAATAAGTTTATCTTGGTCTCATCAGACCACTGGGCATGGTTCCAGTAATCCATGTCCTTAGTCTGCTTTTCTTCAGTAAACTGTTTGCAGGCTTTCTTGTGCATCATCTTTAGAAGAGGCTTCTTTCTGGAACGACAGCCATGCAGACCAATTTGATGCAGTGTGCGCCGTATGGTCTGAGCATTGACAGGCTGACCCCCCACCCCTTCAACCTCTGCAGCAATGCTGGCAGCACTCATACATCTATTTCCCAAAGACAACCTCTGGATATGGCGCTGAGCACGTGCACTCAACTTCTTTGGTCGACCATGGCGAGGCCTGTTCTGAGTGGAACCTGACCTGTTAAACCACTGCATGGTCTTGGCGATCGTACTGCAGCTCAGTTTCAGGGTCTTGGCAATCTTCATATAGGCTAGGCCATCTTTATGTAGAGCAACAATTCTTTCCTCAGATCCTTAAAGAGTTCTTTGCCATGAGGTGTCATGTTGAACTTCCAGTGATCAGTATGAGAGTGAGAGCAATAACACTAAATGTAACACACCTGCTCCCCATGCACACCTGAGACCTTGTAACACTAACGAGTCACATGACACCAGGGAGGGAAAATGGCTAATTGGGCCCAATTTGGACATTTTCACTTAGGGGTGTGCTCACTTTTGTTGCTGGTGGTTTAGACATTAATGGCTGTGTGTTGAGTTATTTTGAGGGGACGGCAAATTTGCACTGTTATACAAGCTGTACACTCACTACATTGTAACAAAGTGTCATTTCTTTAGTGTTGTCACATGAAAAGATATAATAAAATATTTATAAAAGTGTGGGATGTACTCACTTTTGTGAGATACTGTATATACAGGGAGTGCAGAATTATTAGGCAAGTTGTATTTTTGAGGAATAATTTTATTATTGAACAACAACCATGTTCTCAATGATTCCAAAAACTCATTAATATCAAAGCTGAATATTTTTGGAAGTAGTTTTTAGTTTGTTTTTAGTTGTAGCTATTTTAGGAGGATATCTGTGTGTGCAGGTGACTATTACTGTGCATAATTATTAGGCAACTTAACAAAAAACAAATATATACCCATTTCAATTATTTATTTTCAGCAGTGAAACCAATATAACATCTCAAAATTCACAAATATACATTTCTGACATTCAAAAACAAAACAAAAACAAATCAGTGACCAATATAGCCACCTTTCTTTGCAAGGACACTCAAAAGCCTGCCATCCATGGATTCTGTCAGTGTTTTGATCTGTTCACCATCAACATTGCGTGCAGCAGCAACCACAGCCTCCCAGACACTGTTCAGAGAGGTGTACTGTTTTCCCTCCTTGTAAATCTCACATTTCATGATGGACCACAGGTTCTCTATGGGGTTCAGATCAGGTGAACAAGGAGGCCAAGTCATTAGTTTTTCTTCTTTTAGACCCTTTCTTGCCAGCCACGCTGTGGAGTACTTGGACGCGTGTGATGGAGCATTGTCCTGCATGAAAATCATGTTTTTCTTGAAGGATGCAGACT
>BLSH010334420.1:1911276-1922150 GCA_018402905.1 Glandirana rugosa | reverse complement strand
GCCGACGTGTTTTATTAAAACCTTATAAAAAGATCGTTTTTTTTTTTTTTTACGACTAAAATTGTACATGCACTCTTTACAGTTTTGACGGGTTCATCCGTTCGTCAATTTCATGTCATATTGATTTCCGTTTTGATCTCCCCTCTTCCTAATCTTGTGGACAATCGATTAATAACGACAGACGCAGAGGCAGTGGGAGAGATAAACAGGAGAAATGGTAATTACTTTTTGGTGAACAACCCAAAATTTTCGATTTTCTTTTACTTTTCACTTTCAATGATAATGGTAAAGAGGACAAATAGAGAGGGTGACGGAGACGCAGACAGCAATAATTAGCTAACAGGTGTTCTAATCCTTCTCCCCTCTAGTTTTGCCTTTAGTTATACTGTACTTTAACTGCTTGCCTACTTGGGCAGTTTTGACATTTCTCACGTACATGTTAAAATCAGCATTTTTTTTTTTTTTTGCTAGAAAAATATTCCAAAATTATTTTGTGCAGCCGTTTATTAACCACTTCCTGCCCCCTGTATGCAGAATGGCAGCCGGGAAGGAGTTCTGTTATCCTGACTGGGCGTTGTATGATGTCCAGCAGGATAACAATCCGGTGAGTGCCTACGAGGGCGCGCAGCGCGGTGACTGGTGGTGTGTCAGTCTGACACACCGCATCTCTGATCGCGGTAAAGAGCTACTGTAAGAAGCTCTTTACCACGTGATCAGCTGTGATGAATCACAGCTGATCACAGTGTAAATTAGGAAGAGCCGTATATCGGCTTTTCCTCTACTCGCGCCTGCAGACGCAAGTAGAGGAGAGGCGATCGACGGCTGTCCTGATGGGACAGGGTCTGCGCTGATTGTTTATCAGTGCAGCCTTCCCAGATGGTGCCTACCCAGGACCACCAGGGAAGATCACCCAGGACCACCAGGTATGGTAAACAACTGGCAATAGGGATGGCCTAGCAGTGCCAACCATCAGTGCCCTCCAGTGCCGCTTATGAGTGCCCATCAGTGTCACCCATCAGTGCCACTTATCGGTGCCCATCACTGCTGCATATCTGTGCCACCTTTCAGTGCCTATCCGTGCCACCTATCAGCGCCTCATCATCAGTGCCGCCTCATCAGTGCCCATCAGTGAAGGAGAAAACGTACTTGCAAAGTACAAACAGAAACAAAGAAAAAATATATATATTTTTTTTTTTTTCAAAATTTTCAGTCTTTTTTTTATTTGTAGTGCAAAAAGTAAAAACCCCAGAAGTGATCAAATACCACCAAAAGAAAGCTCTATTTGTGGGTAAAAAATGACAAAAACTTTGGGTACATCGTCACAAGACCGCGCAATTGTCATTTAAAATGCGACCGCGCTGAAAGCTGAAAATTGGTCTGGGCGGGAAGAAGGGAAAGTGCCTGGTATTGAAGTGGTTAAACACCGATTTTCCGGAATAATACATTTTAAATTTTAGCACACACAAACACAATTTTTTGTTAACAATAAAAGATGATTTTGTGTTGAGTAAATAAATACGAAGCATGTCAACATTGCACATTCCTGTGGCAACAAACTACAGTAACTAAAATTGCCCATAAGGAACATTTTAAAAGTCTTTATAGGTTATCCGTATCTGTTATACCCCTGATGTATCCCCTACCTTCCAAGGCAGTTGATAAAATGTAGACTTGTTTGATCAGATGTCTCTTCGGCTGTGGCAGCCAGGGAAAGACCACTCTGAAACCGGAAGTGATTAAATCATTGTCGCATCATTCATCTCAGAGGAGATGGGGGAAGTTTGTTCTTCAATCCCCTCTGACCTGACCACTTACAGCGATGGAGGCCCATCTGGTTACTATACAGAATCATTCTTGCATAAAAGCTGATCACAGGCACTAAAAAGTAGTACCAGGTGCAGCCATGATATATAACCATCTGCTGTCCAGGACACATATATACATATGATGGCCAGCAAGTGGTTAATGCATAGGATTCAAAGAGCACACTGGAATACATAGAGAGACTGCATGGGAGAAAGGCCATGTTTTGAGGCAGGATTTGTCTGCCTCTGACTCAATCAGCTTGAACTATTGAATTCTGTGAACAGGCAAAGGGGATGTAAGCTGAAATAGCATACTAAATAAAAAGATCACAGCTGCACCCGCCGACTCAAAAAGAGAACATAGAATATGTAGAGGAACCCCCGCAGGGCCTGCTGAATACTGTGGTTCACCCGTTACCCTGCCCAGCCTGACATTCATCTCTCAGACACTCCGAGACGTAGAACAGTCCATGAGCTTTTTTTTTTATTGAGGGGATTGAACTTGGATGGGAAAAAAGGGGAATATGGGATGCCCGATAAGATTCGGTATAACTTGCTTGGGACTACTATATACACTACAGTCTTCTCTCCGCCACAACTCTTGCTTAAGACCTCTTCTCCTTCACTCCTCCAGCACTTTACTTGCTGCAGACCATTACTTCTCCAGCACTTTACTTGCTGCAATTCCCCGGATCAGCAAGCACCACGTGGTAGCTCAGCCAGGCCTCAGTGAATTACCCTTTGCAGGCAGGGCCCCTGGGCCCCTATGGTGTAGAAATAGTTTCGGTGCTAGCTATCAACATGGCTACTGATCCCAGTAAGCTCTCTTCAGGCCCTGCCAGCCCTCTTGACTGCAGCTGCCCCTTTCCACTGCCCCTTTTCCCACAGTCCACTCTTCTGGTTCTGCACCCATCTTTGACTGCAAACTCCCTGTCCTCTCAGGTGTGCCTCCCCAGTCCTCCCAACTATGCCTCACTCACCAGCCCTCCTGACTGCGACCAGTTGTCTTTCCCAGAGTCTCTGAGCAGTGCACTCTCTTGCTGTCCTCTCCTTGCTCTCACTTGTGCCTCCAGCCTAGGACCTTTTCATGCGGTCACTCCCCCCCCGACCGGGGAGCTCCCTCTAGGCCCTGACAGCCTCCGCACTCTCTTACTCCATCTTTTCCACCTGACAACTCCTCCCCAGTTGGGCTGACTCTGGGTATTTAAGGAGGCCTGCCCCCTGCCAGGTTGGGGTTGGTCAGGGCTCCTTAAATTACCCCAGGTGGCTACATCTCCCCTCTCCACCTCTTTCTAGAAAGCACCAGAAGCTTCTTGAAAGAAGTGGGAGGTCCTGATGACACCACCTGTGAGTCACCCAGCCCTACCCCACCAGCTAGGGCTGCCTAAATTTTCCTACTCTACAGAAAAATCTAAACTCTAGCACCTACTTAACTAGAGGGTGCTACAAATATTAAGGGTTCATGCACACAGAAATAATAAAACATGCCTATCCATGCTGAATCTTGCTGCCATCATCTGAAAGCAAGGTTCCAAATGTTGTCCTAACGCTGTATTCAATTCATGTAAGCGTTTCTATACAAGTGCACAATGCATTTATGTACTATTGTTTTCTAGGATGCTAGGTGACTCAATGCGGGAGGAATTTGTGCTCCAACCGTTCTTGTGGCAATCTGTTCCCCATCAAATCTGTTCTGACAGCTGGTGGGAGGAGCTGTATCTGTCAGTGTATAATTGGATTGGCCAGGGCCAAGTCAGATTGTACATCGGCAGAGAAGGCTCCATCCCTTAGCTGTCAGTGGACCCAATGGGAAATTGCAAACTATGGTAGCACCACCCCCTAAAGGCCCCCTTGCTCCTCTAACCAGCCAATCGAGTTCTAGACAAGAAACAGCTCCTCCCACAGGCCATCACCGGAAAACACCCCATGCTGTCTCAGCCCCTTCTCTGGTTACACACAGTTAATGTTTTCATGTTGGCCCTGAATGAATGAAATATTTTTTGGAGATTGTGTATGCGCAGAATGACTGGCTCCACTGCACAGATGACTCCTTTTATTGGGGCCGGTACATAAACTTGAATTGTGTGTCAGTGGGCACTATCACTGCAGTGACTGCACCACAGATGTCTTCAGTGACTGCAGCAAATGGTGCCGCCTGCCTCCTAGCAACAAAGAACATTTAGTAGCTGGAGGCTCCTTTCACCTAGCATCATTTGTTACTAGGAGGCAGATGGCTCCAATATAGTGCATGTGCACTGAACGCTATAGGCATGCAAACATTAGCACAAACGTTTAAACGTTACAGCAAACGCGGAACCCGGGGTTTCAGGATTTCCGTTTCGAACACTGCTGTAGTTGATGGAGCTAAATGCCTGCACATGCAGGAACATGTTAAAGCTGCATTCAGAACCATGTTTTTTTCTGTGTCCATGTGATTGGCCCTGGCCATAATCAAGAGAAAATAAGTACAAAAGCACTGTACATTCTCTTAAAGTGTAAACCACTTGCTATATCTACTATTCATCCATTATTATTTGTTCTTGTATTGAGCAAGCCCTTGCCATATTCATTTGCCTTTTATATTTAATATACAGCTACTGGCATTTATGCTTCCATTTTCTCTAAGTAGGGTGAAGTGGCTTGCAACAAGTCTCGAAGGCTACAAGGACGCTGCACTGATGAAGTCTTGGCCAGCCATGCTGACGCGGTGTACGTGTTGCTATTGTCTGTTAACAGCATGGGTGCCAGAGGAGTTTGAAGGAAAATAGGGCTCACAACAAAAATGGTGGTCAGGAGCTCCAAGGTCTACAACCTGGTGACCTAGGGACAGATTTTCTGGAGTAGGCTGACCTGTATTGGGGCAAGTTTATACCATAGTGAAGGGTGAGGGGTAGTAGGGACCTGGCCAGTCCAGGCAAAATGTCAGATCAGGCGGTATTCTAAGACCAGTTTAGCATTAATCTAACACCAGGAGGAAGAATGATGCAAACAAATGGCAGAGAACACTCCTGGCTAACACTATTCCTAATCCTGTCCAACATGAAGGGTCTATCGATCAGGGAAAAGTAGCGTGCGTTGTATGTCTACAAACTATAGGTGAACTTTCGCCACGTTCTATACATTTTACTTAAATGTACATATATCTTAAATATTAACCAAGAGGCAATCTATGGGAGTGGTGATTACATTGTTCTTTTATTTACTGTAACTAAATGGCAAAGTCTATGTTGATATCGCACCTATATTATGGCGCTTTTAGTTTCATTTCTGTTTTTTTTTTTTTCTTATTTCTTGCACACCCCAGAAGTGTCCTATAACTGTATTAAAGGGTAACTCCACTTTCATGAAAATATAATGGCAAATAAAAAAAAGAACCTAGCATATACAATTGCTATGCAGGCTATGTTGTGATTTTATTGCTTTTTTTTTTTTTCACCCCCCCCCCCTCCTGAACCAGGGGCAGCTTTGGGGCAGGGGGAGCTCTGCAGCGATGACGTTAATACCATGAATGAGTTGGGTTGCATTCATCTTGCCAGTGCCAAAATTGTACAGACAGCTAAGAGACAAAAGGAAAAGGGACATAGTAGAGTCGCTTGACTATGAAACTGGAGAGTGCAAAATCTGGTGCAGTTCTGCAGAGAAACCAATCCACTTCCTATTTTTTGTTTTTTTTTTGTCAAAGCTTAAAGTGATTGTAAAGCCTCGATGATTTTTTTTTTTTTTTTTTTTTTTTTTTAAACAAACATGTCATACTTACCTGCTCTGTGCAGTTGGTTTTGCACAGAGCAGTCCGGATCCTCCCCTTATCGGGTCCTTTTTTTCTGCTTTCCTGGCCCCTCCCTTTGGTGAGTGCCCCCTCCAGCCAGCAGCTTTCTATGGGGGCACCCAAGCCAAGTCAGAGCTCCGTGTGTCCAGACACGGAGCCCCGACCTGGCCCTGCCCCCTCTCTCTCTTGATTGGCTGACTGTCCTGGATGGTTTAGGCCCTCATGGACATCGCTGGAGAGAAGGGGCTCCTATAAGTAATTAGGGGGTGCTGGGGAGGCTGCTACACACAGAAGGCTTTTTGTCTTAATGCATAGAATGCATTAAGATTAAAAACCTTCTGCCTTTACAACTCCTTTAATTGAACAAGATGAAGTTAGAAGCTGGCTACAATGCACAGCTGCTCCAAATTTTGCACTCTTTAGGTTTAGTAAATCTCCCCAGTATGTCTCTCCTGCATTAAAAATCCTGCCTGTTCTTCTACTATTTTTTTATTCCAGTTTAACTGTTTGCAGTAGAAAAAAATTGGACAACTTTCATCCCTCCAATGAAAGTTTTAAAGCAAAAAGAAGAAATTAATGCAATTCTACTTCTCATTTTCAAACTTGTTTCAGTCTCTTTTTGAGATCTCTCTTCCGCTTGTGTGCAGATCTATCGAATATCATGCATGTGAAGAGATGGCATTGCAAATTACGTTTTGAACGGATTTAATTTGCTTTGCATTTGTTGGGTAAATCTGGAGCAAAAATCAGATTTATGTCCAATAGCATTAGTGCTGCATGAGCAGACTGGACTGAGTGTGACCTTGGGAAAAGTAGGATATTCCCAGCCAACTGTCATGGAGAGCTATATAGACATAGCATCTATAGTGCACTAATCCAGCAATGAGTCAGTTTGATGGCTTGTATTATGCATATTCCATCTTTGTCTTTCAATCTTTATCCATTTATTATTATTATCATTATACAGGATTTATATAGCGTTTTACAACATGGGGGCAGACAGTACAGTTACAATACAAATCAATACAGGAGGGATCAGCGGGCCCTGCTCGTTAGAGCTTACAATCTAGAAGACATAGACACATTTACTGCAGCAAAGACTGCCGTAAAGTGGTTGTAAACCCTCAAGGTTTTTCACCTTCATGCATTAAGGTGAAAAACCTTTTCACCTGCGGCAGCCCCCCCGAGCCCCCCTTTACTTACCTGAGCCCAAAATGAACCTGCAGCATGGACGAGCCTCCCAGCTCATCCGAGCTGCTCCGGTTCTCATTGGCTGGATTGATAGCTGGGGAGCCATTGGCAGGACTCGGGAACGCGCCTGCACGGGTGACCCCAAGGAAGCGTGGTGGTCACTGGAGAAGGGGAGGAGCACGAAACACCGCTGGAGGACTCCAGAAGACTGGGTCAGAGGCCACTCTGTGCAAAACCGCTGCACAGAGGACGTGAGTATGACATGTATGTTATTTTTTTTTAACAAAAAGATATGAGCCTTTACAATCACTTTAAAGGAACTATACTTGTGACTTAAGAAAGCTCCATCACCGGTGCCACCATCTTTGCCTGGTCTTCTTTTAGGTGTGGGATCTTCAGTCATATTGATTGGCTGTGCCAGGATGTTACTTCTGTGCATCTCAGGAGTTCATTCATCCTGAACATTGTCAAGAAGATTGCAAACAGGCAGGTAAGATTATTTTATTGCAGAAGATATCTAGTATCTCTTCTGTAATAAAAAATAAAAATGTGTGAGCAGGCAGGCTTTTTATGTAAGTAAAGTAACCCCATAAGGCACCCAGTGGGCTAGGCTTGTTATATAAGTGTGTGCCGTGAAACAAGGGAATGGGCCAGGGTGGTGTGGTATCATATAGTGTTATTACTTTACATGTGGTTTCTGTTCTGCACCGAGAGTCCACCTTTTGTAGAAATGACAGTCTGTTAAACTTTGGACTTGCCTCCATTACTGTTTAAAATGGCCATTTGGATTGACTTGATTGGTAAAATGCCTGCCAATGCATTAGTAATGCAGGAATTCTTTTCCCAAGCTATGCATTGGTGGGAACAGGCCCTATTGAAAGCAATATGTAGTCTCTTGTCTAATTGGCAATGTTGGAAAATTTGGAAAAATGCTCAGTGACAATTGTATGTCAACCCTAAAGGTGCAGCTATACGGAGATTACTGCAGAGGACAGGTCAGTGGACCAAACATGAACAAAAGCTCCGATCCATGAATGTGTGGTATGCCCTGCGGTAACCTTCACTCATCGTATAGATCAATGAAGGTCTACAGCAATGTTAATTTTGGCAGAAAATTTCGATTCAGTGTTAGTCCTCGTCTTAGGACTACAATGGCATTTTAGTTTTAGTCCCATTTTAGTCTTCTGCAATTCTTTTAGTTGTATTTAGCCAAATAAATCTCATTTTAGTCGTCTAAAATCGAATGAGTGTAGTTAAATTGTAATGTATTATTTAAGCATTTTTCTACAATTTCCAAACCCATTATATACTACTGCTGGAGTGAAAAATTGAATATGTTATTATTTAGACCCCTTTCACACTGGGTTTTCAGGAGCTTTAGCGCTGGAAATAGCCTCTGCTAAGCTCCTGAAAACTGCCTCCCATTCATTCCAGTGTGTCTTTTCACACTAGGGCGGTGCGCTTGCGAGACGGGAAAAAAAAGTCCTACCAAGCAGCATCTTTGGGGCGCGTTGGGAGCGCTGTATACATTGTATATATTCCATACTCTTACTCTTGGACCTCTCCGCTGCTTTTGATGCAGTTGATCACCCCCTCCTCCTCAAAAAACTCAATTTGCTTGGTCTCCATGGCTGTGCTCTCCTCGTTGGTTCGAATCTTACCTATCTCACTGCACCTTCAGTGTCACAACTCCACTTCCTCCTCTCCAACTCCTCTTACTGTTGGGGTCCCCCAAGGTTCATTCCTTGGACCCCTACTATTCTCGATCTACATGTCCTCCCTGGGTCAGATGATAACCTCCCATGGCTTCCGCTATCATTTATATGCCGATGACACCCAAATCTATCTCTCTACCCCTCAACTCACCCCATCAGTCTCCTCACAGATCACTGCTTTACTAACAGACATATCAGCCTGGATGTCACAGCACTTCCTCAAACTGAATCTAAAACTGAGCTCATGATATTTCCTCCCCATGTACCCCTTCCCCTGACTGCTCAGTTAAGATCAATGGCACAACTATCCGTCTGTCCCCACATGCCAGGGTGCTAGGGGTAACCCTAGACTCTGAACTGTCCTTTCAAGACCACATCCAATCCCTGTCCAAATCATGCCGCCTCAGCCTCTGCAACATCTCTAGAATACGCCCCTTTTTAACCAATGACACCACCAAGCTTCTAGTTCACTCTCTGGTTATCTCTCGCCTCGACTACTGCAACTCTCTCCTCATTGGATTACCTTTACATACATTATCCCCCCTTCAGTCAATAATGAATGCTGCTGCAAGACTTATCTACCTTGCCAACCGCTCAGTGTCCTCCACCCCTCTCTGCCAATCTCTTCACTGGCTTCCACTCACCCAATGAATAAAATTCAAAGTACAACAATGATTTACAAAGCCATTCACAACTCTGCCCCCAGCTACATCTCTAACCTAGTCTCAAAATACCAACCAAGCCGCCCTCTTCGGTCCTCCCAAGACCTCCTGCTCTCTAGCTCCCTTGTCACCTCATCCCATGATCACCTCCAGGATTTCTCCAGAGCTTCTCCCATCCTTTGGAACTCCCTACCCCAGTCTGTCTGACTATCTCCTAATCTATCCATCTTTAGACGATCCCTGAAAACTTTTCTCTTTAAAGAAGCCTATCCTGCTTCTAACGAATACACTGTCTTACTTTCTACATAAGCTCATCCCCCACAGCTATTACCTTTGTATCAATTGACCCTCCCTCTTAGATTGTAAGCTCTAATGAGCAGGGCCCTCTGATTCCTCTTGTACCAAATTGTGATGCAACTGCACTGTCTGCCTTAATTTTGTAAAGCGCGGCCCAAAACTGTTGGCACTATATAAATCCTGTATATTTAATAATAATGTTGCTTTTGAGTGTTTCTGCAGTGCTTTTTTTCTGTGCTTTCTGTATTTTTACAGCGATTTTGCGTTTCTTATGATTTATGGGGGGAAAATTTGTTGTTGGGCAGATTTAAAAATGCAAGATCATGGTAAAAACGTACTACATGCTGCTTTTCTGCAGCTTCTCCTTTGAAATCTATTAAACCAAAAAAAGCACTGTTTTGCGTTTCAAAAAAGTCCCCGACCCTTTCCAAAAACGCAGAGGCACAAAAATGCATTGATGTGGACATGTTTGATAGGAACCCATGTTAGAAAAATGTCCTGCATTTCTGCAAAAAGCATTAGTGTGAATGGAGCCTAAAAGCACCCCAAGACCTCTGAGCGACATGGCTCCATACTTAAAGTGGCATTAAACTCAAAAGCATAAATGTAATCTATTGCAGTTTCTAAATCCTTAGATGTGGTGGCTGCATTAGATTTCTTGTTTAGTTATTTTTTTTTTTCTCTGTTTTCACCTGTTGAGCTGGCCAGTTACATACACTCGATTATGTTTATTGGTTTTAACCGCTTAACAACCGCCCTGCAGACAAATGACGTCTACAGAGCGGTTGCTTAATTCTGGGAGGACGTCTATTGACGTCCTCCCAGAATCTCGCCTCCCGCGCGCCCACTGGGGCGCACACACGGGAACATCCGTGACCGTCGGGTCCGGGGGACCCGACTGATCACGGATCGTGGTGAATGGCCGCTGTGAGCGGCCTTTTACCACGTGATCGCGCCGTCAAATGACGGCGTGATCACATGTAAACAAGCCAGCGGAAGCACCGGCTTTTCTCTCCTCTCCGCACCGATCGGTGCAGTGTGAGAGGAGAGAGGGGGGAGAGAGGACGTGCTGCAGCGATGTGGGCGATGTGTAATGCCCACAGCGCTGCCAGGTGACACTTAGCAACCACCCCACCATCCATTTACCACCCACCCAGCCATCCACCACCCACCCAGCCATCATCAGCCACCCAGCCATCCACCCCCCACCCATCCTCACCAACCCACCCATCCATGCTCACCCATCCATCCATCCATGCTCATCCATCCAGCCATGCATGCTCATCCACCCGAGAGGGGGGAGAGAGGAGAGTGTGACGTGGCTAGCCACGCCTCTCCTCTCTTTTCGGCCACGAAGGCGACCGAACAAATGTACACTAGTGCGGCAGTAAACTGCCGCGCTAGTGCACCATTTTCCGGCGAGTGTCGCCGGTAAGTG
>BLSH010334420.1:1882669-1900321 GCA_018402905.1 Glandirana rugosa | reverse complement strand
GGGTGGACACAGTGACCGACGTTTGAGTGGGGGCAGTTTGCAGCCAGTGACACAGGTGGGGGCAGTTTGCAGCCAGTGACACAGGTGGGGTACACTGCAGAGATCCCCCCCCACCTCGCACTTACCCCATCCAGCAGGCAGGATTGTTGCAGAGATTCGGCATACGGAGCGCGTGCTGAGTCTGCAGAGATTCGGCATACGGAGAGCGTGCTGTCCTCCCTCGTCGGTCCCCGGGCATTCATGGTCTCTGTGGGAGCGGAAGTCACCTCCGCTGCCACAGTGACCCGCCCCCGGGCACCACATCCAATCACACTGAGGGGAGGCTCAGGGCAGCCAATCAAGCTATGCAGGGCGTGCCTGTTCAGCACAACCGCATAGCTTTTAATGGCCAACCAATAGGCTCACTACTTGGCTGTCATGTGACAGCCAAGGAGCCAAAAAAAAGGAGGGGGGCGGGCTGACTTTTTTTTTTTTTCTTCTTCTTTAGCTGGCGGGGAGGCGGCGCCCAAGCGCCCCTCATACACCAGCTACCGCTGGTCCTCACCCAAGCCGATTCTTCAATCGGCTTTGGGTGTAGGCGCCAGCATCTCTAGTAAGGGAAATGGGCAGTGAAGGCTTGGGGCTTCATAGCCTGTTTCCTACTGTGCCTGTGCAAGTCATACTTACCTTGTGAATGGTCCCTTAGTCTTCTGGGACGTGTGATGTGTCCCAGGAGGCTGTGAGGGAAGGAGGGGGCCAAACTTCCAGATCTGAGCCAGAAGTGGGAGCGGGTACCTGTGCAAAATGTGCCAAATGTGGCAGTAGAGGGAGGGAGGGTGCAAACTAGTGGAGCTTCCCCTTTTGGGTGGAGCTCTGCTTTTAAATTATTGTATCATGCCTGAGGTTTTCTGTCTTAAAAATGGTGAGGGAGAAATTAGGCCACATGACCACCCTTGTTCCTTTTCATCTTGTTCTATGCTGGCTTGTGGGAGAAGTTTGATAATGCCGGCATATGACTGCATTACCGACTACTCATCAGTGATTGACAGTAGACATCATGCCTATCTAATAAGTAATGCAGGTTTGCCTCAGTGTGAACAGTGGAAGACCATAAACTAGATGTTGCATACCTCCCAACTTTTTTAGATGGGAACGAGGGACATCTATTAGCAAAAGTATGTAGGCATAAGACACACCCCCTGCCTTGCCCCCTTAAAGGAGAATTCTACAAAAAAATGATTTGTTAAATCCAAAAATGCTTTTTTTACCACTACTATGCCTTTATACTGGCTTTTGAAACTTACAAATTTAGAAATTGGATGAAAGGTTTAGCACTTGGAAACACTTTTTGAAAGATAAACAATGCATTTTATGTACAGCTATATAGAGCAGACCGAAACGAGGGACAAATGAGGAGGAAAGAGGGACAGACAAACTTGGTTCCAAATCATGGACAGTCCCTCCAAATCCGGGACAGTTGGGAGTTGTGGATGATGTGTCTTACATGTTTTTGCTGTCCAGATCACATTGCACTGCATACGAATCTAGTCTGAGCTCCCCTATTTTCCTTACTGCTCCTGTAATAGAGGAAAATATAGCATACAATGAGGAGCACAACAATGCTGTATTCACAGAGAGAGGGCAACACAACAACTTACATTTAGCTGCACTTCCTGGATTGTGTACAGTGGGGCCAAGCTCTGCACTCATATTTTTCTCATTCAGCTGAAATTGTCTCCATGGAAGTTGTGTGCATCACATAGGACACAGTAGCAGTGATCGACACCTCCTGAGGCTCAAGGGGCTTGTCTAAGACAGTCAGTGGGTCTTGTGAGGGATTGGGCATCTGCAGACAGGAACTGTGCTGACTGCAATGCCCTTTAATGAAAATTTGGTGGGGAGGTTGAGAAAATGAAAAGAGTCCTAATCGTGTGGGGCAGAAACAGATGAGACTGGTGTCCCACCTTACAATTCCAAATGTGTAAATGACCTGCCTTATATTATCAGATTTGTGAAGAAAGCGGCATAACACATAAAGTTGATTTATTTAAACTGGTAGTAAACCCGCCTGGGGAAAAAAAAATACTAACACATTATGAAATACTTACCTTAGAACGAGGCCCCCGCCACCCAACACGGTCAGCACTGAGGGAGCTGACATGCTGGTCCTCTTCTTTCTTCAGGGTACGCCGGAGTGGCGTGGCATCACTCCTGCGCGGGAGCTCTTCGTTCCGGCAGCCAGCTCTGATTTTCCGGACCCCTCTGCCAGATCATCAGAGCGCATGAGCCGCTAATGTCAGCGGCTGCATACAAGGCGAATATCTCCTAAGCCATGTAGGTTTAGGAGATATTCATTTTACTTACAGGTAAACCTTATTATAAGCTTACCTGTAGGTAAAAATCGGACTTGGGGGGTGGGGGGGGGGTTACAATACACTGCTTTAAGAGCATCTGTTGTGTTGAAAAAAGCTAAATATTGCAAAGAAGGTAGGTAATAGAACAGTACCTAGGGTAGGTAGGATAAATAGCCACTATTTTTTTTCCTTTTTCAGTTATGTAGGTTTTTTCAGTCTCAATCTTTATAATACTGAGAGCCTATAAAGATAACCAAGTCTAATCTGATGTCCTTAACAAAAACCGATAGGGGAAAATGATTGCATAACAGGCGCAGTAATGGGCATAACAGGCGCAGTAATGGGCATAACAGGCGCAGTAATGGGCATAACAGGCGCAGTAATGGGCATAACAGGCGCAGTAATGGGCATAACAGGTGCAGTAATGTGCATACTCTTACCTTTTCTTTGATCTCTGCCATGGAAGCCCCTGTTAGTACCTGGATGTTCTAGAAGTACTGGAGAACCCAACACTAAAGCCTTCTATGTATTGTTTAATCGGCTTTATATAGATAAGAAATGGTACCTGTGTTATGAATTTTATAATCTAGGGCAGATTATTCTGTGTCTTCCAGTACTGATGAATACATTGTTCTTTCTGTCCTGTTTATAGCCAGTACCACGGCCGCCTGTACCATCACATAAAGTGCCACCATACAAGGCAGTCTCTGCTCGGTTGCGACCATTTACCTTTTCTCAAAGCACACCAATTGGTTTGGATAGAGTTGGACGCAAGCGAAATATAAGAGCCTCGAACAGTAAGTGTTTTTATATTTTACTTTTTAAAATATCCATGCGCTAAATGGCTAACTTGTATTTAAATGTTTATTCTATTGTTTTGTATCCATATCTGTCTGCTTCCTCATTTAATCTGTACCACCAAGAAATGACTGAAACTGATCTAAGAATCCCTGTAATTGGTCTTTGTGGGGGATATTTGATCTCCTGTCAATGTATATAATGCACCTTTTGCTGCTTTGTTCATTATTTACCCCATAAGATGTGCCTTTAAATATACATTATTTTGCCAAAAGTATTGGGTCTCTGTTCAGGCCAGTCAAGTTCCTCCACCCCAAACTCGCTCATCCATGTCTTCATGGACCTTGCTTTGTACACTGGTGAGCAGTCATGCTGGAACAGGAAGGAGCCATCCTCAAACTGTTCCCACAAAGTTGGGAACATGAAATTGTCCAAAATGTCTTGGTATGCTTTAAGAATTTCCTTCACTGGAACGAAGAGGCCAAGCCCAACCGCTGAAAAACAACCCCGCACCATAATCCCCCCCCTCCACCAAATGATTTGGACTAGTGCACAAAACAAGGTCCATAAATACATGGATGAGCGAGTTTAGGGTGGAGGAACTTGACTGACTGGCCTGCACAGAGTCCTGACCTCAACCCGATAGAACACATTTCGGATAATTTAGAGTGGAGACTGCGAGCCAGGCCTTCTTGTCCAACATCAGTATCTGACCTCGCAAATGTGCTTCTGGAAGAATGGTCAAACATTCCCATAGACACACTCCTAAACCTTGTGGACAGCCTTACCCGAAGCTGTTGAAGCTGTTATAGCTGAAAAGGGTGGCCAACTCAATATTGAACCCTATGGACTAAAGCCTCTTACACACGGTGCGGCAGTCGTATGAAAGCGGTCGTACAACCGCTCGTTGTACGATCATCCGACCGTTGGTACGCGCGATTAGAACAGCTGACGTGTGATGGTCGTACAACAGAGGTTGGATGAGCAGACTAGAAAACTTTGGTTGGACAACAAGCGGTCGTACGACCGTTGTATCGTGTGTACAGAGAAGTTGGTCCAACAAGTTGTACTGTGCAAAACACGCATGCTCAGAAGTCAGGAACGCTCATAAGTGTCCGTTTGTGTAAACCTACGTTCCTAATTCACAAATCACATTCACCTGAACTTCCTCTTTATATAACCCGTCATTACGTTTGGCTTGGTTGTATGATTGCTTAGTGCACGTCAGTACTCGAAATACAACAGCCAACATACGATTTTGGCTGTTCGGTTGTACGACCGTCACATCGTGTGTACGAGGCTTAAGACTGGGATTCCATTAAAGTTCATGTGTGTGTAAAGGCAGGTGTCCCAATACTTTTTTTTTTCAGTTGGACATAGCTCAAAGTGGTTCTAAAGGCAAGACATTTTACTTAATGCATTCCCTTCATTAAGGTAAAAAACATTTCCCACTGGTTTTATGTCCCCCCCCCCCCCATATACTCGCGTCCTATGTTGATCCAGTGCTGTGCTCGTCTGCAGTGACGCTGGTCTCTGTTCCTCTCATCACAGGACATAAAGGCAGCAGGAGCCACTGGCTCCTGCTGCTGTCAATTGAATTATGTGAGGTGGGAGTGAGGGGGAGCACCGGTAGGGGACTCTGAAAAAGGAGGTTTGAGGCCACTGTGTGGAATACTATTGCACAGAACAGACAAGTATACCATGTTTATTATTTTAGGGAAACATTTTAAAGTGGTAGTAAAGTCGTCTTTTTTTATTTTTTTTCAAACTAGTACCTACAGGTAAGCCTATAATTAGGCTTACCTGTAGGTACAGGGAATATCTCCTAAATGTTCACTGTTTAGGAGATATTCACACGGCATGCAACCGGTGGCATCACTGGCGCATGCATTATAAAGAGGCAGCATACCCGCGTCATCCCTTCAGAGCTCTGTGCCGTGGCCATGACTCCCGTCATCGACCAGATGGTCTGTGCACACGAACCAGGAAGGAAGACTGGGGGCCCATGGAAGCCACGCAACGGTGACAGTATGCCCCTGGAGGGCTTTGTTCTAAGGTAAAGGTTTCATAATGTGCTAGAATGCAATGCATACTATCACATTATGCCATTGTCTTGCAGGTTTTTTTTTTGTTTGTTTTTTGCTTTAAAGGCTGTGGTTTACTACTGCTTTAAGCCTTTACAACAGCTTTAAAGTGGTAAATCCTTTTTAGGTTTATCCACTGTCTTCGTGCCATTTGGGAAGATTTACCCTCTTTGTTCTAGTGGCCATTGTCATTGGGACAGAAAGTAATGGGAAACCCAAGTTTTCTCCAGAAGAGGACGTGATGGGAAATATTTCAGTGAGGACATCTGTTCCTGTGAAAACTGGACCGCTTCACACCACAATTTCTGCATTCTGGATGTGTTTCTGCATGCACATTTTTGATGCGTTCTACTGCGGGGTTTTTTTGTTTATTTTTCACTTCATCTCAATTGAGAACAATTGAAAATGTGTGTTCTGTTGCATTTTTGATGCATTTTGCTGTGTTCCATAAAGAAAAAATGCAACATGTTCTACTTTTGTTGACTGCACTGGTGTGAACTGGGCCATTGGAACCTGTGTCATACACACGATCAGAAAATGAAAAATACCGCTTTCGAAGCTACTGTACAATAATTTGATCGTTGGTACACCACTTTTGAGAATCGATCACGACACTTAATCCGATATTATCCAATGGGACAAGCATGAAAATTTTTCTTGGTCATACGATTTTCCTTTAATACTTAGTTGTCATTTGAAAATCAAATACAAATACAACACAAGACATGACATCACTTCCAAATTTTTATTCTGTACGAGATGCTTCTTAACTTTAGTAAACTCTTCATTTTCAATATGAGATTAGCATGCAAAAAAAAAACAAAAACGGACGATTGTTCGTCCAATAATCTCATCATGTGTACCGGGCATTATACACTGTACATGCGTTTTTTCTTTTTTATGCAGAATAAAAATGCACTGATCTGCATCTGGTGTGAATCAGGCTTAAGAGGGTATTTCCCTTGACTTTTAGCGAGATTTCCTATCTCTTCTTGTATATCCAGGACAGATAGTGAAGGGAAATCGCTCTATCCCTTTCAGCCCAGGTTTTAGGATGATTGAATAACATGAACTATTACAGATTTATATATCATTGTGCTGTTTTATAATCGGTGGATACAGACACAGAAATTGGTCCTTATGTACACAACTTGGCCAATCTGGGTAATCATACATGTCCCAATATTTGATTGCAATGTAACAGACTTGGGTTACTTCTTCAGTAATAGGGCCAATCTATAGAGATGTTCAGTAGACTGATGGTCATGTTATTTTAACTCCTTTGAAAAAAGGAGAATAAACGTTCCTACCATATCTTCCCTGAATGACATGGTTTGAAATGCAGTGCTGTCTATTTCTGTTTGTAGAACAGAAATTAAATAATTCACAGAACTTCCTGATCTGCAAGTTTCCTGAGTAATTGCCCTTCTCTTCTTCTGTGCGTTATGAGTCAACCCTCTGATACCAGGAAGGAATAATGTGCAGTTAGATCATCTCTCTATATTGTATTCAATTACATTGTTTATATGTCCTTTATCCACTTGACCTGAAGCTTTACCCCCCCCCTTAGGTGACCAGGCCATTTTTTGCGATATGGCACTGCATTACTTTTACTGACAATTGCACGGTCGTGCTACACTGTACATAAATTAAATTTGTCATTTTCTTTTCACACAAATAGAGCTTTCTTTTGGTGGTATTTGATCACCACTGGGTTTTTTATTTTTTTGCGCTATAAACCAAAAATTTACAATTTTGAAAGAAAAACAGTATTTTTTACTTTCTACTATAAAACATAGCCAATAACATTTTTTAAACAATCGAATTTATTTATAAATTTAGGCCGGTATATATTCTGCTACGTATTTTTGGTAAGAAAAAAAAATCCCAATAAGGGTATATTGATTCGTTTTGCACAAAAACGATAGCGTCTACAAACCATGGTGTGTGTGTGTATGTGTGTGTATATGTGTATATATATATATATATATATAAATTTTTATTTATTTCATTTTTTTTTTATACTGGTAATGGCGGCGACTTTTAGTGGGACTGCGATATTGCGGCGGACAATCTGACATTTGACAATTTGTGGGAACCAGTGGCACTAATACAGTGATCAGTGCTGACAAAATATGCATGATCATTGTACTAGGGAGGGGTTAAACCTCTAGGGCAATCAAAGGGATAAATGTGTGCATAACCAGTGTTTTGTGTACTGTGTGTGCTGCTTTCACTAAGGGATGTGATTGATTTTATTCCCTGCTCTAAGGGGAAACAAAATCCACCACCTCCCTGCTGACAGGACTGAGCTCTGCATTGTTTACATATGCAGAGCTCCATCCTGTGTCTCTCCTCGACGATCAGCAGGTGGCGGCAGTCATCCATTGGCCAGTGAGACACTGGGGTGCATTTACCAAAGCCAAATAGACTGTGCACTTTGCAAATGCAGCAACACTCCCCAACAGCATGTGCTCCAAAGCTTAGTAAATGAGGAGAAGCTCTGCTGACTTCCATCATCCAATCCTGTGCAGGAAAAATGCTGTGAATTTTTTCTCTTTCATGTCATATTCTTTGTAAAGTGAAGCTTCACTTAATTTCTGGAGCAAATGCACTTGCAAAGTGCACAGTCTATTTGCTTATTTGCCTTTAATAAATGAACCCTAGTGTGCACATAAAGGAGTCCATACTATGCATTGTAAGTTGCTGTTCTGATTTACTTGTTAGGCTTCATGTACAGGGGATGTTTTAAAACCTCTCCTGAACGATTTAACTTGGGAGATAGTAACCGACGTGTAAAAATGTCAGTCTTGCCGCGTTCACATGCCGCGTTCACATGCCGCGTTCACATGCCGCGTTCACATGCCGCGTTCACATGCCGCGTTCACATGCCGCGTTCACATGCCGCGTTTGTGTCTAGAAGCGATGTGGTTTTTTTTTTTTTTTTTTAGTTTTAAAATGAAAAACGCCTGTAAAAGAAACACTGCTAAATGCAAGTTACCACATTTAGGCGCGTTTATAAGCTGTTACAGGTATTTGGCGTTTGAAATGCCTCTGAACATCCGTCCTGAACGCATTTTTTTCCTTTCCAAAAAATGCTTCTAAACTCCACTGCCTATAAACGATTATAACTATAAATGACCCTGTGTAAATGTACTGATAAGATAACATAGCGGGGAGTTCAGGGGAAAAAAACGCCCAACTGCTCCCAAATGTCCGTTTACCAGCAGCAGTGTACATGAGGCCTAAATACACAACTGCAGGGCAGCCTAGGCACTTCAAGCTTGGGCTCTGCTCTGCCACGCTCTGTGACAGGTTTGCTTTAATTTGGTGAATATCATATACTGCTATATAGTGATAACTTTGTCACTTTTCTGTAGTGTGAAAACTTTATTTGAGCTGTGCTTCCTAGGGTGGGGAAGTTATTGGCAGGAAATGCAGCTGCCGAGCTGTTAAAGAGATTTGCAATCTGCCTACAGTTTGTCAATGTATTGTCATCCACAAATGAACACTTGTGAGCTTGTTTATTGTTTTTTTTTAAAAGAAAAGGGGATACAATGTTGTTCTGTATATCTACATGTACTGTCATCTGCGCCGGGAAGGAGATTGTGGCTTATCCTGGTGGTCCAGTGATGTAGGATTAGATGCAAGCACAGCCTTACAACCCATCAACTCTCCTGTCTATTGCCACTGTTAAGAGTTTAAAGAGGAACTGCAGTCTGCTCACATAATTTTGTAATAAAAACATCTTTGCCATTCGGAAGCTTCCTTCCAACCACCATATTATTTTATATATACTGTGATTCTGTATTTGCCAAATATACTGCAGAAATCTCCCTCCACTGAGTCTGGCTGCAATCATTTTAACTGTGGGCAGCTGAAGCCGCTGCCTGTTCATTTCCTGGATTTACAAAGACACACAGAGGCACACCTCCAGCTCTGCAGCTTTCATTGGCCCTTATGACTCATCCCCCCTCCCTTCCTGGCAAACTCTCAGAGAGAGCTGTGCATGCTATCATAAGCCTAGGCTAATGTAAAAAGTAAAAGTATTGAGCTATAGTAACCAAGGAAGCAGCAACAAACCATGTGATAATATAGCATGGAATAAATCAATGTCAAAAACGAATGTTGCGCTAAATTAAGTGAGTGGTAAAACATTCACATGTGCTCATCAAAAAATGTGAAAAAGAGTGAGAACTTTAACTCATGAATATAAACACAATAAATATAAAACATAAAAATCATAAAAAAGGGGTGCTCTCAAAAAAGTCCAAAGTTCAACTGAATCCCAAACTCAAAAAGCATGTGTAAAAGGAAGAGAAAATAAAAAGGAAGAGAAGATAAAAGTCCTTCATATAGTGATCCTTGGGAAATGACCCACCACCAGAAGACGTGCACACCCTGTGAGCTCCCAAAGATGGGTACTCTTATCATAAATCGAGGACACACTATCGCTAGTGAGTCGAGCAGGCAGAAATAACCTTCTGCAGGTATAATCAGGGCCAAGGTCTCCAAACTTCTCCACCTCCAATGACCAGACAAGAAACAGGAAGTGGGCTGTATAAGGTATTTACTGGCAGAAGAAAAATGTTTTACTATCCAAAGTTAAAACAACAAGGGCAGGGGATGTAATAATTGAATGGAAAGATGAAAAAATGACTGAAGTTCCACTTTAACTCCTGATTTGTTGAGGAAAAAAATCTCCTCTCCATTATAAACTTTAATACGTTCTAAGATATTAGCAATCTTTACTTGCTTCTGTTCTGTAGATGCTGAAATAGGATGTGCAACTAGCTAGGGAAGGTCTGTCTGCTGTTATGACATGGCCAGTCCTTGTATTCTTTACTGTATATGGTACATGAGTTGGGGTTTCATTCACAATCATGGGCAGCACACAATCACATATGTATACCTGTGTGTTTACCGCATGTAACACTTTTTTTTTTTTTTTTTTGCAAAAACATTTTAATGAATAGCCAAGGTAAATGTACATACAGATATAATTTCACCGGACTTCATAAGTAACAGTAGGGCAAGTTGTACATATACATTAATCAAATTCTAACAGTCTATAACAACCAATATCTGACCTTCATAGTTTCGCAGAGCGACTCCTTATACATTCACATTTTTTTTTTATGGAAAGTCCCTCTACAGGCTGCCAGTTTTTCCATATTTATTTAACACTTTTTTAACTGAACATTAACAAAACTTAATGCGGATTTAGATTAAAACATTAAAGTGGTTGTAAACCCTTACATATACCCAGTGAACTACTTACAGGCCTCAGGTGATACAAAGAGATGAAAGAAATACCCTGCATAAGTTGTACCTATTTATCTACATTTATTCTTCTCTACAGCCATTCAATGTCCAGAATTTGAAGCTTATCTGAGCTGTCAGAAAACAGTGGGCAGAGAGCTGAAGGCACACACTGTAGAGCTCAGCGAGGAGAGCTCTGATAGCTCATTGGAAGGAAGGGAAAACCCCCTTCAAACAGCACACAGGAACAGAGATGAGGTGCTGGAGGTCCCTCCCCTGTCACCTTGTTTCTCTTTCTGTCAGGAAAACTTGCCAGAAGTGGTTCATCCTCATTGCAGAGGAACGAAGCAGCACACAGAAATTACACTTGGTGTATAGAAACAAGTACACACTATAGAGGGATGTGCATATATTTCATGTCTGAGGTTTACAACCACTTTAAGCACACGGTTTCTATGAATTTCAAAAGCAGTTTGTCCCATACCATCACTCACGCCCCAACAATCAATCCTATTTTGTGTGTAAGCAAACGGCTA
Organism: Glandirana rugosa; assembly: GCA_018402905.1. NCBI lineage: Eukaryota > Metazoa > Chordata > Amphibia > Anura > Ranidae > Glandirana > Glandirana rugosa. The sequence continues at coordinate 1,889,308 of BLSH010334420.1, read as the reverse complement.
GCTAAATGGTAATTTTTAAGCACTGATTATTCCACCAGTGCAGGAATAGGCCTCATGCACACTGCGGGTTTAGCAACTGTGCACGAGATTCTGGTATATTTTCATGTGGGTGGAGGACACTGGTGTATTGTCTAGCGGCACTGTCAGCAGCCGGTAAGAGGCTGCAAGCTGCTGTGGCTGGAGTGTGGATCAAGTGGTACTAATAAAGTGTAAATCTAGCACTACAGGTATGCTGCTCTTTCTGGTAGTTCAGGCTCGTGGAGCTGAAATGGATGCTGCTAGCATCTTGAACCACCAAATGCCCCACTCTAGGTATTCACCGAATGGAACCACCAAATTGTACAGCGTAGCCTTGCTGCCTTCTTCGGTTCAGGGTAACCACAGCTAAAACACAAAGGAAGAAGGCGCACCAGCCTAGAGTGCAGTACTGTATAACTCGTTTAATAAATGTTAAAAGTCAAATGTACTTGTAGCGCTCCCCCCCCCCCCCCCCCTTTCCGGGTCTACTGAAGGCAAGGAAGGACCTCCACAATCAGGGGGTGAGCCAGCTTTTACCCCATGACTATAATGGGGAGTTGGAACAGAAATTGGGCACCAGTCACTTTTGATATTTTCAAAGCTTCAGAGCCGGTTCACACACTTGAGTCGCGTTCTATGCATTGCAATAGAACCGTTCTAATAGGAGAGTACTACTTTGCTGTTCCTGTACTACTTTGGGGGCGACTTGCATTGACTTCTAGTAAACACAGTGGCTGCACGTCCATTTCTGCCTCACACTGGTAGATTGTTTCACATGCAGGCTGGCTGACGTGTTTCGAGGTCTTGACCTCTTCCTCAGCTTCACAGTGTTAGAACCTTTAGGCCAACCCCGCAAAACTGTAAACACGTCTTAGATGTAGGTGTGTCCTCCAAAAGGGTCACCAGGCCCTCTTGAGAGACCAGCTTTCATCCTGGCTCTCTCCAGCAAGGGTCCTCCCCTGGATCTTCTCAGCTTGGCTTGGCTTCTTCCATGCTGGGCAAGACAGCCTAAAGACCACCTGTGGATTAGTAGGCCCCAGACAGGATTGTGGGCCTACTTGCAGAGCTCATTGCAGCAGCATGTCCTCAGGCCAGGAGGACCTGATGTGAGAGCGAGCACATGGCCCAGCCCAAATAAATATCCTTTACCAGAATGCACCAGTGGCTAAGAACCTCCTACTGGGCTGGCTGGAAGAGAATAAATATAGCTCAATCTAGTTGTACTTCTCATACTGGCCTGTGGTACCAGTGACACCTACTGGCGACAGTGAGAAATGCACAACTCATTTGAGATTAGGGAAAGACCAGATAAACTGTACAATCAGTCTGAGCTGTTTAAAGCTCAGCCAAAAACTACATTTACATTATAGCCCCAGGTTAGGACCAGGGGACTACATGCTTCCAAAAGAAGAAAAATACAAGCTTAACATGAACAAATGCCACTCAACATCAGCCCATGGATTAGGGCACACTAACGCGTTTCGAGAGCCATGCCTTCTTCCTCAGAACTTTAAACCTTTATCTTAAGCAAGTTATACAGTAATGCACTAGGCTGGTGTGCCTTCTTCCTTTTTTCGTGTTAAAGTGATACTAATGTTTACAGTAGTATACACCCAGGGACGAATGCCCAGAACGCACACTTCTTGGGTTCTGGGCGTACTTGCTGCACCGTCCAGCCTCAGCAGCTTTTATCCTGTCAGAGTTTTTACAGGCTGCTGCAAGGCTGGACATTCTTACTGTGCCTTCTGCCCATGCAAAAACGCCAGGATGATAATTGCCTTTGCTCACCTGCCTCTGAAAATGCTAGTTGTTCATCTCTGCCTACAGAACTTTTTTATGGCTTCATTCACACAAAAAAATGAAACCCAGTGATGCATTGTTACACAGCACAGGTACATAACAAATACCAGCACACATGCATTTTATACGCCATAACGTACATTTGGTGTGAATGGGCTCCTAGTAACTCACCCAGAACAAGCATGCAGCAAGTGAAATTAAAACAAGTGGTCTGTAACGCACACTGTCGAAGTCAGGAACAGCCAGACAGATGGCATTTCCCTGCCCATTTGTCTCATGAAAAGTCTTCTTCATGAACCAGCTTGGAATTGTTTAGTCCCCTTTAAGGTGCCAACCGAGGTGGTGCAGGCAGCCTTCAGTGGCATACTGCTGCAGCATCTGTCGCTGGAAAGTAGATTACACTGGAGGCTCAACTATAGGAGTCCTTTCTGGCACTCGATGTTTGCTATGCGCTGCACTGGCAGCGCGGATGGCTGCTCGACCGCATTCGTATTGATGTTTTGCCGTTTTCAGCACTTCCTCCCTAAGGGTACCCCATGGTGTCGTCATTTAAGCAGCCAAATTCGCAGCCACACATAATGTGGATCTCTGTCAGTTCCCTCGGAGTGCCTGGCCTGATGTGCAGGCGTGGAGTCTGGCAGCAATGAATAAGCTCTTTCTACAGCCGGCTTAACAGCAGCAGCTCATGTTGACTGAGCATTTTTTTTTTTTTTCTTCCTTTTTTTTTTTTTTAGCTGCCATGTCTCTGCATTTGTAACAGACAAGTTCCTTTTTTTCCACGCACTTGTCTATTTTTATTTTCTATTAATAAAAGCATGGTAGCTCGAGGGGAAATGGCACGATTTTGGAGTCTGGAAAGTCTTCACTTGGGTAGGTGTGAGCCTGTTAAATGTATCTGTCCCTCTCTTGGAAGTAGTTGACGTGAATGGTTTGGGAGGTGAGTGTTGCTGTATGTGGTGTGGATGGATTCTTACTGCAGGAAAGCTGGGTTAGGATTTGTGCTTTGCGTTACAGCAAGAAGCATTTTGGCTGGGAAAATCCAATGCATTTCTATATCCATGTTTTATTTTCATGTCATGTTTTACAGCTCCAGGAGAAAGCTTGGGGAAGCACATCTGACAGCTTTGCGTAGTTATAACACCTTTGGCGGTGTCTTATTGAAAAATAGAATTGCTGGTCTATACAGTTGACAAGTGGTTTTATTTAAGGGGCCAGCCTACTTAAAGTGGAGGGGGAAAAAAATCTGCTGAAGTAGCCTAAGGCCCATGACCCTGGTTCTGGCTTTCACAGTTTAGTAAGGCTTCCAGCCTGGAACCTGTATGCATCCAGTGAAGTCTGAATTGTCTTTACCTTGTATGCTTGTTCCAGGTTGGCGACTCATTAAATTGCCAGGAAGGGATCGGGATGGCAGATTTTGAGCTTGCATCTTTAAAAAACAAAATCAGCAATAGCAGCTTCCTTAGCAATTCTCCTCCTTCCATAGTTGTGTTTTTTTTTTTTTTGTTTTTTTTTTTACTGATATTTCAGGTATTGGTGGTTTTGATACCTAGTTGACCCCTTATGTCTATCAAGAACTCCAGTGGCTAAATTACCTGCAATGTTCCTGGATCTGCCACCTTCCTCCGTTGAGTACCATCCAAGTAAAGGCCACCACAGGCAAGTAGACCTGGGAATCTGAGCATAGCAGAGTATCTGAGATTGAAGACTTTAGTGGATTTCGACTCACCAGCATCAGTCTGCATACAAAAAATCTGGTCTGGTGGACATACTTTAAAGGAAATCTGGTTGCCATTGTTGGCCTCCCCCTTCTATAAATTCTAGTTCCCCATATGGCATTTAGTACATTTTGAATCTTTGATCAAAAACAAGTATGCAGATCAGGATCTGATTTTCATGATTTGCATACTTGTCCTGGGTCAGAGGTCGGCAATGCCAGCCTCCATATAGCTCCTAGCAACGGTTTCTTATTTAGCCTTAGCATTAATTATGTAATTTCTTCTAACTGTAATGAAATTTGCGATTAATGAGTTTGCTAAATAACTCAAAGTGCAACCCATATTTTTTTGGTTAGTGCGGCTAAGGATGATTTGGATTACCAATCGCATAAGGAAGGAGTTAATACATTACATTTTTCCCTACAAAACTTGTTTGTAGCAGGGAGCACGCGAAAGTGTGTGGTAATTTGCAGTCCTTTTTAGCAGGAGGTCTACCAGGGTCTCCACTGTAAACAGAGAGACCATATTCCTCAATGGACCTCGGGTCTCTGGCATAGCTGGAGTTCTTTCATTACCCATATCTGCCCCTTCCTGTGCCTGCCCCGCTGTTGCCTGCAAATATTTATGCCCAGGAGTAGTCCCACAGAGGAAGAGATTACGGTAACTCAATTCCACCATAATAAAGGTTTTTGCTAAAGTCCAGACTTCCATAGGAGGGTGGGGGGGACTCCATATGCTTTTTTCTCTTGAAGGGCAAAGCCCACAAGGAATATTCTTGCAAGCACACCCTTCCTCAAGCAAAATCCTTAACCCAGCGATACGTGGATTGAAATTCGGCTAGTTGAGCAGGAACCACCAGCCGAATTTTGATCTCTGTATGGGCAGGGTGGTTGTACAGAAGTTGATCTATCAGTCGACTTCCGTACAACTGCCCTCTTTTTCCTATTGATCGGTGCTGCATGCTATAACCTGCAGTACTGATATGTGTATTCTGATGGTGGGCGAAGTCTCCCTGCTGTCAGAATACAAAGACTCATCTGGGAGGATTCCCCCATCCACCTTGAATGAGTGGATTGGGGAATGGAGTCATTTTTTTTTCCGTTCAACCTGCTGGTTGAACGAAAAAAAAAATTAATCATCTATGGGCTGCCTTACCCAAAAGAATAGCATCCCCACCGAGGGGACCATAAAGCAGCTGACATGGCAGCCAACTCTTGTTGCCAAAACTACCCTAAGTAGGGTAGTAAAACTGACCCTGTTGGGCACTACTTACAGACAGGGTCCCATTCCCCAGGGCAACAAAAAGATTTCCTTACATTATCATTGCTCATTATCATCCTCTCTTGAGGACATCTAGTAAAGGCCCAGGGATATTACCAGGGTATTTACTTGTGCATACTAATCTATCCTGCACTCCCCTACCAAGGTATATATATATATATATCTGTAGTTTGAGGAAAGAATGAGTGAGTGAAGATAACTGATCTGTGTCCATTTCTGACTGCATAACAACAGATCAAGCACATGGACTCCATTTCAAGCAACTGGCTTCACTTGACACGGATGCAGAAATGACACAAGTCAACTTGGATCCTAAAACAGGCCTTGCATGTTGTTTACTTTAAAAAGGCATATATTTCTTTACGGTGTTAGTTTTTCATTACACTTCAATGGTTTCATTTTTAATTGCTGATATTTTATTGATGGATGGATATGTGAGCACTGCACTAGGTTATAACAGGATTGCTGTCTGTCTCAGATGTACATAGATCAAGTGAATTCTGTGCTGGCAAGTCTCAGATACGCCATGCACTTACTGTACTGCTGGCACACTGTGCCTCACATCTCTGCATATGTTTCCATTGTGATCCAGCTCTGCAGGTAGAACTGAGGTGGAAGAAATGTTTTCACTGCATCTGCTGTATCATTCCACATGCCAGGGCCGTGTTAACCATTGCTAGGTTTTCACACCCTCCTGTAGCAGAGTCATAAGAACTATGCAGTGGCTTCATATTGAGTTTTTGGATTATTTAAGGTCTGCACCAAATTCATACATTACCATCAAGATAGAGGAACCCATGTTGTATGTTCAGGCAACATTTATGAGAATAGAGCACATGTTTATAAACTATTAGATGGTCCACTGCCATTTGCCTTCATTTCTAGTCCTAGATCATTCACAGTCTGTATTTTCAGTACATTTCTGAAAATTAAGAAAGGTGTAAGGGAGTGGCACAGGACATATGTCCAGTTTGGCTGACATATACACATACTTGTTTTGGGGTTCATTTCGAAAAACATAATTTGTGCTGATTTAAAGTGAGCTTGTAACATCCCCAACCTATTAAACTAACAGCCAAGCCATGGTGATTGTTCATTCCTTCAGCTGTGTGAGAAACTTCACATGTGCACCAGAGAGCCCCGAAACCTAAGGTTTGCTCTAATGTTATTCTCTAGTGTGCCCTCAGTCTTTATCACCCCAGGCCCCCCTCCCACACTACATCCCGTGCCTCCCTCCTGCACTCCATCCCATGCCTCCCTCCTGCACTCCATCCAATGCCTCCCTCCTGCACTCCATCCCATGCCTCCCTCCTGCACTCCATCCCATGCCTCCCTCCTGCACTCCATCCCATGCCTCCCTCCTGCACTCCATCCCATGCCTCCCTCCCGCACTCCATCCCATGCCTCCCTCTCACACTCCATCCCATGCCTCCCTCTCACACTCCATCCCATGCCTCCCTCTCGCACTCCATCCCAGGCCTCCCTACCGCACTCCATCCCATGCCTCCTTCCCGCACTCCATCCCAGGCCTCCCTCCCGCACTGCATCCCAGGTCTTCTTCCCTCATCCTCATCCCAAGGCCTCCCCCCTACACCCCCATTGCAAAGCCTCCCCCCTACACCCCAATTGCAAGGCCTCCTCCCTCCAGACACCATGGAAGGCCTCCCCCTCCACACACCATGCAAGGCCTCCCCCCTCCACACACCATGCAAGGCCACCCTCCTCCACACACCATGCAAGGCCTCCCCCCTCCACACACCATGCAAGGCCTACCACACACCTCCCCCCTCCGGAACGTACCACACACCTCCCCCCTCCGGAACGT
>BLSH010334420.1:1850954-1866925 GCA_018402905.1 Glandirana rugosa | reverse complement strand
TGTTGCCAGTGGTTTAGACATTAATGGCTATCTGTTAAGTTATTTTGCGGGGACAGCAAATTTACACTTTTATACAAGCTGTACAAGCTGTACACTCACTACTTTACTGTAGCAAAGTGTAATTTCTTCAGAGTTGTCAAATGAAAAGATATAATAAAATATTTACAAAAATGTGAAGGGTGTACTCACTTTTGTGAGATACTGTATATTTCTGGGGAGTTCTGCCCTGTATGAAGAAGGCACAGGTTCACTTTTTTTTTTTACACTTGGTGCTTCTGAGCCTAGTGTATAGTTATTTATTTCCGAGAGACGGTAATTCTCTCCGATGGACACGGTTGTCATCACTCATCGACTTTTTGCTCAGCACTGCCGTCATCTCAGATGATGCCTGTTATGTGTGAACAGTGATTAGAAATGATTAGTGTCTCTGAAGAAAAGAAAATCTATCTGGATCGCCTTGTGTTGAATTGCTGCTCAGTAGAAAACATCTGTATGGACAGTGCTGTTTGTGACAGGCTATGACATGATTTGGCGAGAGGACTGGAGACAGGCAGCAATAGAACATTCCACTTTGCACATTTTCATTACCCCCTAGAAAGATGAATTTGAATTGCAGAGGAAAACATCTGCAGCCCAATACACTGGCTTTGTTGTGCCCCTCACTTGCCCAAGCCGTTTCTCATCCCCAAGTACAAGCTGTCAATGTTCACCCTTGAATTGAGACATTCATCTAGCTTGGCTTCCAACATTGTTTTGATGTCTTTCGTTCTCATTGTTCCCTTAATTCCACAACATATTCTTAATTTCTCTCTCTCTTATCAGCCTGTGGTGCTCGGTGTATCGTGTGACCGCGGACTTCCCTCCATCGGAGTTAATGGATTTTCCTCTCGCTCATACAATGGGGGTAGTGTTGGAGAAATTTGGAGCTTGGTGGGGGAACAGTGGATAGGATCAGCCAGTGTGATGGCTGTAAAATAGAGAATTCTTTCAATGCAGGGAGAGGGTACAGTGTTCCTGACCCTAAACTTAAAGAATGTGCTTGCAGGAAGAAATTCAGAGGAGGAGAGACCCAGTAATTTCTATTATTATAATCAGATGCAGAGTTACAATTTGAAAATGGAACAATGATGGGGGCCGCCTTGATAAAATGTGCATGACATTTATATAATAGCCCTCAGTAGAATGTGTTTATATTCATTTTGCTAACCAATTTTTTTTTAATTATGGATGGAATTTTCTCTATATTGCTCAAGACCACAGAAAATAAATATGCAGAATGGGCTTGATGACACACTAATATTAAAGCTGAACTTGAGACAGATCTCAAAACCACTGAGGTTATTTAAAGAGAAGTATGATTTTTTTTTTTTATTGCAGAATCATACTTGCCTAGGTGGAAGCAGCATCGGTTCAATGCTGTAGCTGTCCCCCACCGTCTCTAACACCGAGCACCAAATTCTCAAGCATCACTGATCACTCAGCTCACAGGGCACCCTGAGCAGAAAGCTGGTGACTGTCGGCCTACCGCTCTATGCTCTACCCCCCCTCCTCACTTACTAAAACACTAGGCTATGGAGGGGGCAGGAGCGGCCAGCTCAGGCTCTCAGCAACCCACCAAGCCAGGTGCCGATCCAAGCATATGGGCGGATCCCAACATCATTGTCACAATCTTGCCCAAGCCTGGACCAGCTCTGTGACGTCCGCTCACTGTGGGCTCACAGGTCACTGGAAATGGGTCACAGGAGTGCAGAACGAACTGCACTCCTGTGATCTAAAGGAGAAGTACAGCCAAATGAGTTTTAGTTGTACTTTGCTTTTAATAATTAAAATCATAAGCTGTACTTTTAAATACAGCTAGTATAAGTGCCTGAATTTGTCTTTATATGTGCTGCTTGTGTTCCCCTGCACAGCAGCACATACAGGGAAGATCAGCCAAACAGACCTACTATTGTGCACTTGTACTGAGAATGGACTGGGGGACAGAGTAGAGTGATGACTTCATCTGTAAGCAGATAGCAGTGGCGCCCCGAGCCCACCCTTTTTTTGAAGCCAATTAGAGCTTCAGGCTCTAATCATGTGCTTAAAAAAAAAAAAACCCATTGAAATCCGTGCATCCGGTACCCTGCATGTAGATTAGGGGCAGTGCGCATGGATTAGGGGGTTGGCGCCCCTGCGTCCCTTATGGAACGGTCGCCACTGGCAGATAGGCCGAGCTTTGCTGCTGCTACAGAGGAGGTTACATTCCAGCATGGGGGCCTGGATTATACAAATTGGTAGGATTGGACAAAATGACAGAACATCAGACAGGGAAATAGTATCCCATATATTTACTTTAGTTGTGTATTTATCTGCTTGTCTGGAGGTTGGCTTTAAAATGACCTGTAGAGTAATTTTAGAGAGCCCTGTACTGATGGAAACCATTGATTTTAATGGCTTGAATGCTACATGCAGCACCTTGCCCAATCAAAAATGGAAATGTGTACTATGCTGGGTGGCTTGTTGTACCATTTCATACACTGTAGTTAGGGAACACTCAATACAGTCAGGTCCATAAATATTGGAACATCGATACAATTCTAAACTTTTTGGCTCTATACACCACCATAGTGGTTTTGAAATGAAACAAACAAGATGTGCTATAACTGCAGACTTTCAGCTTTAATTTGAGGGTATTTACATTCAAATCAGGTGAACGGTGTAGGAATTACAACAGTTTGTATATGTGCCTCCCACTTTTTAAGGGACCAAAAGTAATGGGACAATTGGCTGCTCAGCTGTTCCATGGCCAGGTGTGTGTTATTCCCTCATTATCCCATTTACAAGGAGCAGGTAAAAGGTCCAGAGTTTATTTCAAGTGTGCTATTTGCATTTGGAAGCTGTTGCTGTCAACTCTCAATATGAGATCCAAAGAGCTGTCACTATCAGTGAAGCAAGCCATCATTTGGCTGAAAAAACAAAACAAACCCATCAGAGACATAGCAAAAACATTAGATGTGGCCAAATCAACTGTTTGGAACATCCTTAAAAAGAAAGAACGCACCGGTGAGCTCAGCAACACCAAAAGACCCGGAAGACCACGGAAAACAACTGTGGTGGATGACCAAAGAATTCTTTCCCTGGTGAAGAAAACTCCCTTCACAACAGTTGGCCAGATCAAGAACACTCTCCAGGAAGGTGTATGTGTGTCAAAGTCAACAATCAAGAGAAGACTTCACCAGAGTGAATACAGAGGGTTCACCACAAGATGTAAATCATTGGTGAGCCTCAAAAACAGGAAGGCCAGATTAGAGTTTGCCAAACAACATCTAAAAAAGCCTTCACAGTTCTGGAACAGCATCCTATGGACAGATGAAACCAAGATCAACTTGTACCAGGGTGATGGGAAGAGAAGAGTATGGAGAAGGAAAGGAACTGCTCATGATCCAAAGCATACCACCTCATCAGTGAAGCATGGTGGTGGTAGTGTCATGGCGTGGGCATGTATGGTTGCCAGTGGAACTGGTTCTCTTGTATTTATTGATCTGACGGCTGACAAAAGCAGCAGGATGAATTCTGAAGTGTTTCGGGCAATATTATCTGCTCATATTCAGCCAAATGCTTCAGAACTCATTGGACGACGCTTCACAGTGCAGATGGACAATGACCTGAAGCATACTGCGAAAGCAACCAAAGAGTTTTTTAAGGGAAAGAAGTGGAATGTTATGCAATGGCCAAGTCAATCACCTGACCTGAATCCGATTGAGCATGCATTTCACTTGCTGAAGACAAAACTAAAGGGAAAATGCCCCAAGAACAAGCAGGAACTGAATACAGTTGCAGTGGAAGCCTGGCAGAGCATCACCAGGGATGAAACCCAGCGTCTGGTGATTTCTATGCGTTCCAGACTTCAGGCTGTAATTGACTGCAAAGGATATGCAACCAAGTATTAAAAAGTGAAAGTCTGATTTATGATTGTTAATCTGTCCCATTACTTTTGGTCCCTTTAAAAAGTGGGAGGCACATATACAAACTGTTGTAATTCCTACACCATTCATCTAATTTGGATGTAAATACCTTCAAATTAAAGCTGAAAGTCTGTAGTTAAAGCACAACTTATTTGTTTCATTTCAAATCCATTGTGGTGGTGTATAGAGCCAAAAAGAGAATTGTGTCAATGTCCCAATATTTATGGACCTGATTGTAGGTGTTCATAATGCATGCCATACCAGGCTTTCACTTTTGGCATCCATATATAAGGGAACCATAAAGCCATAAATGACAAACATGTCATACTTACCTCCTCTGTGCAGCGGTTTTGCACAAAGTGGCCCGGATCCTCTTCTGGGGTCCCCCAGCGGTGCTCTTGGCTCCTCCTCTTTTCAAGTGCCCCCTCAGAAGCTCTTTCCCTGGGGGCACTCATGCGGGTGCGCTCCCGTGTCCTGCTGCTGCGTCCACTGACACAGACAACAGGGCTCGGCCCCGGCTCCTGCGTCACTGGACTTGATTGACGGCAGCGGGAGCCAATGGCTCCCCTGCTATCAATCTATCCAATGAGGACCGGAGCCCACGACTGGAACTGCTAGGTTCATCCCCGGCGTGGGAACGATCTTGCTCAGCTAAGTTAAAGGGGGGCTCTGTGGGGTTGCTGGAACAGAAACAGTTGTTCGCCTTAATGCTTAGAGAATGCATTAAGATGAAAAACTGTGAGAGTTTAGAACCCCTTTAACCAGTTCAGATCCGCACTATAGCCAAAAGATGGCTCTAAAATTCCCGGTGGACGGCCATACCTTGAGAAAGGGCGTGAGAGGAGGACAATAGCCCGAAACTGTTGGAGTCCTTTTATGGATGAAGACTGTCCCTACGTACCATATACAGGCCGATCTGGGAACGAGGTTTCATAGCCGGATCAGCTACACGCGCTTTACCCCTGCAGGGGTATATGGCTCTGGTGAGTGGGGACACATAAGGGGAGCACGTGTGGAAGTCACTATTTTTGTGAGATACACCGATGGAATGTCACTAAGTCACCCGAATACAGACTGTGGAATACATATATTTTCTGGAGACTATTACTATTTTATGCTTTTATTTTTTATATTTTTTTCTCTTACACACTGGTGATTTTGTAGCCCGCTTTTAAAGCTACATTCATAATTTAAAAAAAAAAAATTTTCTTCAAATTTACATATTTTTTGCACTTTCCTGGATACTTCTGTCGTATGATTTATGCACTTGTTATTTATATTATTTTAGTTGGTGAATATTCTATGTTTATATTGCACATGTTGTCACTTTAAACTGATCACCCGATTGTACCAGCTTGGACCACCAAACTGGTTTATATAAAGACAGCACCATCTCCTCTTGCATATATTTAATATTTTTCCGTTGCAGAAATTGGGAGGGCAGCAGTCTTACTATTATACTACATATTCCAGCTTACCCAGTATCCCAAGCGCAGAATTTATTATATTATATATGAATCCAAATAGCTCATCATCGCTGGGCTGATAATTGCTGTGCATTGACCTGAACATTGCACATAGTGTTAAGGCACATAATCACATTGATCCTTGGATGGTACAGGCCAATTGGAACCTGAAAAACATGGATGCCTTTCTGTATTTAGGTTCCACTTACATATATAATTAGAAAGGCTAACATTAACACATTGATGCTTTTAATACTGGCCTCTGTATACCCTTTCAGTTCTCAATGCCATGATAGTTTGACTAACGATGTACTTGGTCATGCAATAGTGTACCCAAATGAGTTTTATATCCTTTTTTTTAAACATAGGTTTTTCTTGGTATTTAATAATCGCTGTTTTATTTTTGTTGGTTTTTTTTTTTTTTTAATTACTATATGAAGGAAAAAAATAATAATCAAAATAATTTTATTTTTATTTACCTATATATAAAAAAATTAACTCTTAACCACTGGTGTTCAGTGGTACTTTAACCTCTTCATGACCAGGGTCAAAACAAACCTTAACGCCCAAGCCCAATTTTGCAACTTTGACTTGTGTTAGTATAACTGTACATGTCATCACAACTACTTAGTGTATCCAGATGGATTATACCTTGTTTCAGGATGCATTGGGCTTTCATTTGGTTAGAAATGTTAGTGGATATCTCCTGTGTGTTTTTTTTATTATTTTTTTTTTTTTTTTGTATTTTTTCCATACCTAAAACACACTGACACTAACTGCCATTAACTGATATTTACACTGACACTAACACTCACTACACTAGATCAAGTTTTTAGATTTGTATTTATTTAACAAACAGATATTTTTTATTTTTTTGCTCTAGCAAGGAGAAAACAATACAATGCAGTTGATTCACCAAAACTGGAGAGTGCAAAACCTGGTGCAGCTCTGCATGGAAACCAATCAGCTTCCAGATTTTTTTTTTTTTTCGTCAGAGCTACTATATGCAAAACTTTTTTTTTTTTTTTCATTTTGGATAGAGTAAGGGAGGGTCATAACCTCTGTCAGTTTATTTTTTGCCATCTGTGTCCCATTGGGGAGATTTTCCCTTTTACTTCCTGCCCCATAACCAAAACAGGGAGTGAGAGGAAATCCCTGCATATTATGGGAATTCCTTGGATACCCCCAGGTTGCCAGAACTTAGTGTACCTATTGGAAGATTTCCCCTCTATTACTTTTCTGGGAACAACCCAAAATTTGGGATTTTATTTTGCTTTCACCTTCAGTGATAATGGTAAATGAGAAAAATAGAGAGTTTGAATCTCCCTAATGGGGGCAGAGACAGGAATAAAAACTGACAGGTGCTCTAATCCCTCTCTACTCCACACAAAACGAAAAAAAAGTTTTGCCTTTAGGCTGGCCATACATGTTAGATTTTCTGTCCAATTTTCTTTAGATTTACCATAAACCATATAATATGAGGTCAAAACTAAACAACACTTTCAATTTTATCCAATTAGGCAGGCCCTTGTACTACATAGTTAAAGGTAAATCTAAAGCAAATTGGACAGAAAACCTAACGTATGGCCAGCCTAAAGCCTTGTACACACGGGACGACGATCGTACGTATGATCGGCTCAAATTGTATGTTGGCTGTTGTATCTAGCATACTGACTGCACTACACGATCGTACGACCAAAGAAAGAACGTTCAGGTGCATGTAATTAGCATCCGGCCGTTCCTGACTTCTGAGCATGCGTGTTTTGCACAATACAACTTGTTGGACCAACTTCTCTGTACACACGATACAACGGTCGTATGACCGCTTGTTGGTACTACCAAGTTTTCTTGTTTGCTCATTCAACTGCCGTTGTACGACCGGCGTACGTTGGCTGTTCTAATCGCTCGTACTAACAATCGGTGTTGCATACAACGGTCATTCTTATGACCTGTTGTATACGATCGTCGTCCCGTGTGTACGAGGCTTTAGTTGTGCTTTAATTGAACAAGCTGAAGTTAGAAGCTAATTGGCTACCATGCACAGCTGCACCAGATTTGCACTCTCCAGATTTAGTAAATCAACCCCATTGTATCTTCTCCTCCTCACTAGGGGGAAAGGGTGTTGTTTCACAGGGGAGGGCTACAGACTGAATGATCATTGTGATAGCAAATCAGAGGTCATCACAGCGATCATGTGATTGGGTTCCGGTTCCCCTGGGTCCTGATTGTTAGTAGACACCCAGGCTGTGCACAGACAGCCTGGTCTTAGTCCTGGGAGTGCACACTCCCAGCACAAACACAAAAACGGATATATGCGGTACCCAGATTTAAAGCCCACTTTCTGGATGCTCCATTATTGTGTTACTTGGTTATAAACAGGTTAAACCCCCTCCCACCACTGCAACCTTTAATACAAATCCTGCAATCACTGTTAATTGGTGGCACTTTAAGGCCTCTAACTCCACCTTATATCTGCCAATCCCCATTCTTGCTATGTTTACAAACATCCAGCCCATTCCTCAATTAGGCTCCATGCACACTCTATCTGAAAAATGACCATTTTTGGTCGTTTTGGCGTTTTTTTTTAAGAGCCCAAAAATGCCCCTTTATTTTATCCTATGTGTCCATGCACACATGGTCGTTTATTGTCTTTTATCAGCAGTGGCGTTTTTGGGCTGTTATCTGAACGCCCTGAATTGGCGTTCAAAAGTAGTTCTTCTGACCACAAAAAACGCTGACGCCGGTAAACGCAGGTTTATCGGCGTCTGTCGTTTTTTGCAGTCAATGGAAGCTAATGAAAAAAAAAAATGCAGACGCTGGTGAACACTGCCTACAAAACGCTGCAAAAGAACATTTTCTAAGCAGCGTCTCCTGCCCGACGCTGAAAGAGCCCAGATAGCGTCCAGTGTGCATGGAGCCTTATGATTGGGCTGAATGTTTGCTTGTAAACTCTGCTTGTGTTTACACTTGTAATGGCTGGGATTGATATGCAGGGATCACAAGGTACAGAGTCACTCTGATCACAGTTCCAATTATTGCCATTTTCGAGCACATTGTTGTCTGAAGTGACATTTATAAACCGCAATCAAGAAATACGCGTCCACATCTAAAAGAATAAAGTTAATTGTAATTCTAATCCTCAGATTTATAAAGATGAAAGCAGTTCATGTTTCCTGATCTCTTATTCAAGTCTTCTCTGTGTATCTTACCCCAACCTGAATAATAACAGATCTCATTTACCACACCTATTGGTCAGAGATTAATGTCTGTTTGTTTGTGTTGCAGGGATTACAGTAAAATAAAAGAAGCTTATGAAGCCATGAAAAATGTTGCCTGTTTAATTAATGAGCGGAAACGACGTTTGGAAAGCATAGACAAGATCGCCTGCTGGCAGGTCTCCATAGTGGGGTGGGAGGTGAGTAGTGATTGGAGCAGGGAGCGTCTTCAGTGCTGGAATCTATTATTGGATTGATGAGTGGGGAGGAAAGACCTGACTTGAAGTGAAACTTCTCACTGGCAGTTGATTGTGAAACTTTACAGAAAAATCTAGCACACATTCACCTCTGATAGATAAATTGGTAACTTCTAAAAATTCCTCCTCCCACTTCTTTCCTTTATCAGTAGAGTTGATAGATATGTATACCATCTCGTGTTCTTTCTCTTTCTCTCTCTGAATGTGTGTTTTATACATGTATACCGTTTTGCACATTTTCCACTGTTATTTAGTAACTGGTACCATGGTATTAAACAATATAGAATCACCAAAACCTATGTTTCATTCATAGATGAAGCATAGTTAACCCAGATTTTCTTGTCTTAGTTCTAATCTCTCACACCTCTTGCCTCAAAATAGCTGTCTCATTCTTCTGTTGCATTGTCCATGATAGAAATAAAATGTCAAAAAGCCAACATTACTGCTGATGTGGGTGTAAATAGCTGGCAAAAGAAAGCCTTGTGTCATTTAAAGCCAAACTCCAGATGCATTGGGAGCGCTATTTTAACTGTATGTAGCATCAGTTACATACAGTATACGGCACTGTGTTCGGCTGCGAGACGGAAACTCTTTGTCCTGCTCCTGGAACAAAATCAAGTCAGGCTGAGTGCTGTTCAGCCATTCACAGGAAGCTTTGTATTTTCTGAATTAATACAGGGCTTCCTCTAATTGGCTTTGTGACACCTGCCCACCTCTCTACATCAGCTAGTCAGAGAAAGCCTTGTATTCACTCAGAAAATATAAAGCTTCTTGTGCTGAGCTCAACCCCAACTTGATTTTGTTGTGGGAATGGGATGGCAAGTCCCTGTACTGCTGCTGGAACACAGTGCTGTATACTGTATGTAGCTAGTGCTACATATGGTTTATACCACGCTCATGACCTCATACACTGATGTCAGCTATTTTAAAGCAACAGCTTGAGTTCAGCTTTAGTTTTCCATCAACTGCAAATGATTGAAATATTAGAAGTAAGGGGGCTTCCTCTTTAAACTTCATGAAGCAAAACACCTGTGTGATAAGCTTTAGATGGAAGCTGACATTTTCAGACTCCTGGTTCCATAGTACAAAGACACCAAAATCAACCAGAGCAATGTGGATTTGGTTTAGTTTTACAGTTATAGACCTAGCAGTGGTGTTTTGCGTTAATGAATGATGATGTCTATGGAATTCTTCTCACAAAATCTTCTCTGCAATAGATCCCCTTTAAGGCTGCTCCTAGGGCTCCCATTAACAGATGGGTCATTGATCAGAAAGGAAATGTGGATCCCCTCCACAGCACATGTGTGTGATTGGAGTATCACTAGCAATAACTGAGCAGTGTAGGGGGGACAGGTACACTTGTGCAGTTAAAGAGCTCATTGTATAACAGAGCAAGGGAATCTAGAGAAAAGTAGGGTAGTTGTCCATGGAAACCAGAATTCTTGCCTTGTTCCACAGTGAATTTTGCTGTAATTGAAGTGCTTGGTGCAATTCAATTTGTTGTATGGATCCATCCAGTTGTAGCAGAATTGGGTAGCATGTGGCCACTTTGACTGTCAAACTCCTATGCACAATTTTAATTTGGCTTGTTTTTATGGGTACTACTACTTGGGAAGTTCTAACTGACTATGTCTGAACCAATGAAAAGTAGGTTGGATGGGGATTGCCTTCTTGAAGTTTTGAAGCTTTTCAAGTGTGCATCCTTTTAACAAATATTTAATTATATTAAATTGCCCCAACCCTTTTGATCAGAGAGCGATTCTGTGTAAACTCCTGTGTACAGGCAGGAGGGAGAGAGCACAGCCTACACCTCCTCCCAGCTCTCTCCTCCTCTCTGCTGCTATCAGTACTCCTGTTGCTAACCCAGAAAGCTGTGCAGGGTCCCCCCCCTTTACCCCACATGTCCTATAAACCAATGACTTCATCAGTTGCTAAGGTCATGTCAGGCTGTGCTCTCTCCCTCCTGTCTGTACACAGGAGTTAACGCAGGATTGCTTTCTGATCAGACTGTACAGGGCTTGATTACATGCCCGTATCTCTTACCACACTTCTGGAATCTATGGAATTTTAAGAGGCACATGGTTAGTAAAGGTGTTGTGTACCTGATGTGAATATTAGGCGTTTTGTGTAATGTTTGTCTGCCTCGTGTTGGGCTGCATGATCAGGACAAGTATTTAAATAATTCATATCCAGACAGTGACCTAAGCATACAGACATGCACTTGTTCCAGGCCTGGACGGGGTGGTAAGTGGGGACTTAACCGTTCCAGTGGCTTCCATCTTTGCATGAGCTGATCTACTCATAAGCAACCAGCTTGACCTATGCTCCAGCTGTGCTTCCACATTCCCACTGCAGGCCTTATAGTAATAATTCCCACAGCAGCCCGCACTTGCCAAGTTTAGTTACCAGGAGATATTCTCATCTTGAGCTTAGGAGAAAGAAGAGTCCACACATCAACAGCCTTTCAGCTACTTACTTGCAAATGGCTAATTACATAACTTACACGCTTACAGCCATCCTTTTCCAAGAAAAAGGGCACATTCCTTATGTGCAAACGGATAACAGAGGTGAGTCTGAGGCGCAGCCCAAGCCATTGCGGGTTAACCAGGGACCTAAATCCCAGCTAAAGTTCTGCATATCTGAATAGATCCTTAGCAATTACATCTTGTATGGATTGGTCCCCACACTGCTTACCATGACCAAGAGAGAAACTAATATCAATCCCTCTGTTGCAGTGGTTCTCCACTCCTGTCCTCAGGACCCACTAACAGGCCAGGTTTGCAATATAACTGAAATGCATCACAGGTGATATTTGCTGCTCAGTGATTGCAGTATTCTAGTCTGCATCTCCCCAAGGTAATACTTAAAATCTGGCCTGTTAGTGGGTCCCGAGGACAGGAGTTGAGATCCACTGCTCTATTGGCTCCCTTAATCACCTACATAGCCGGTGTGTGTGTGTGTGTGTGTGTATATATATATATATATATATATATATATATATATATATATATATATATATATATATAATTTATATTACACACACATACAGTGTTTACATTGACACTTAGTGGCCATTTTAGGGAAAACTGCACCACTGTCACTACCCTACAGTGGCACTTCCATTGTTGTAAAATGGTTACATTTCATAATTTCAGAGCTACCTATTTTGCAGCTGTGCATGGATAAGACTGGATTTTTTTTCCCCCAAATGTGATCAGACCTTATTTTAATGTAGGGACAAGACATTCTGGCCAGAAGTTCGGAGCTCATATATTCAGGAGAATTGACAAAGATCTTCAAACAAGGCAAAAGCCAGCAAAGGACTTTCTTCCTCTTTGACCACCAGATGGTGTTCTGCAAGAAGGACTTGTTACGCAGAGACATTTTATACTACAAGGGCAGGATAGACATGGATGAGATGGAGTTTGCAGATGTCGAGGACGGAAAGGACAGAGACTTCAATCTGAACATTAAAAATGCCTTTAAAATGGTAAATAAAGAGACTGAAGAGGTCCATTTATTTTGTACTAAGAAGCCAGAGGATAAACAGAGATGGCTGCAAGCATTTTTGGATGAGAGAAAGCGAGTCCAAGATGACAAAGATATGGGTGAGTACATATGTAGCGTGTCTCCAAAACCCAGTTACTGGGCAAAATGTCATTGTCTAGAATCAAACACTGAGTTCTATATATGTTTTAGTATAAAAAAGTGAGTTCTCTGCTCTAATCTGGAGGGGAAACTCCTAAAGATAGATGAATAGTCCCTATTTCAAAGATGATTTATTTGATTGTTGTAATCTTGACCAACACATTTTGGGGTTTTAGTATAGTGCCTTTATCCCCGGCATTAAACACATTTTATAAAATATACAATATTAGAACCATATATAGCAAGGTGTCAGAGTTAAAGAAAAACGAAGGAATTAATATATGTAGGAAAATTATATATAAATCCACTCTAACCTTTTTATGCTGGGTATGTTTTATATGATCAAAACAGAAATGCAGTCAGGATGTAATATGTATATGTTAGTCATGTGGGGCCTAGAGGGAGCTCCCCAGTCTAGGGGGGGGTGAATTTTAACCTAGGCTCGGGTGCAGTCTGGACCACTTCCAGGAACACGTGGGAAGGTCCTGCACCGGAGGCAGATGATACAGCAAGGAGAGGACAGCGGGAGAGAGCACTGCTAAGAGTTTCCAGGGAGAGGAACCACTGGTTGCAGCCAAGAGGGCTGGTGAGTGAAAGGCACAGTTGAGAGGACTGGGGAGGCACGCCTGAGAGGACTGGGAGAGTGCAGTCGGATATGGGTGCAGAACCAGGAGAGAGGACTGTGGTGTTGTGGGCAGTGGAGTCGGACAACTGCAGCCAGGAGGGCTGGCGGGGCCTGAAGAGGGATAACTGGAATCAGTAGCCGCATGTGGGACAGCTAGTATCTGAACTTATTCTACACTATAGGGGCCCGCTGTCCCTGCCTTCAAAGGGCAATCCACTGAGGCCTGGCTGAGTTAGTGTCAGGCCTAACCAATTATATGCTAGCTGATCCTGGGAGCTCAAGCAAGAGAAGTGCTGGAGGAGCTGAGGAGTAATGGTCTGCAGCAAGAGTAGTGCTGGAGGTGTTAAGGAGAAACGGTCTGAATCAAGAGTTGTGTGAAGACTGGAGTGTATATAGTTGTCCCAAGCACTGTTATACAAATTTTACTGGACATCTTCCGCTACCCCATACAAGTTCAATCCCCTCAATAAAATAAAAAAAACAGTTTGTGGACTGTTATATGTCTGAGTGACCTGAGAGAAAGCTGCCAGGCTGGGCAGGGTGACAAGTGAACCACTACATTCAGCAGCCCCTGCAGGTGTACCGCTACATATATATTGGCACCCTTAATCTTTAAAGAGGCCCTGGCACAATTTTGACAGCATAGCATTTGATCTTAATATAGTTACTAGGGTGATGATTTGGTGCGTATGTATTCAGCATTTTCTCTGTGAGTTGTATTCTGGAGTTGCCATTATTTTGTATCCTGTGGCTTCATATAGTGGCTTCATTGTCCTGTTTTATGTTGGCCTTGCTGCTGTTAACATTGAGACTTGAGGAAATGGATAATGGTTTGGAGAAGGTGGGATCTTGATGCTATCCCAGAGCACAAGACCTTCATAGCAAGATCTGTCCCCAGTGGACCTATTTTAAAGGTGTGTTTTCACAAACACAAGTAACATGCATTGGGTTAAGTTGTGTTGTCAATGTTTTCATATTGACTTTGATAGGAAACTGCAAATCCAATCCAAAATACAGCATGTCTAATTTTTTTTTTCACAGCGACAAAAGTTTGAAAATGGCACATTGTTAGGCTCCATGCACACTGGCTTAAAAAATGTTGCTTCTCCAGGAGTTTCGTGTTATAGAAGCTACTCCATGTTATCCTATTTATCCATGCACATTAGGCGTATTTTGAGATCAACGTTTAGAGGCTGGAGAAAAAAACCTTTCTGGTTTGCGTTTCTGATTGGAGCTTACTGGCAGAAAAAAACGCAAAACTCTCCTAAACTCATCTGACCTTTGTACAAAAAATGCTCTATATGAGCGTTTTTTACTGCCAAGAGAACAGACGTTTTTTTAAGCCCAGTGTGCATGGAGCCTTACATGTCCATGCAATTCACTTGTACTGGAAAATGCAGCCAAATGCAAAAGCATTGTTAAATCGTAGTTGTATTTTGGTACAATGCGCAAAATTAACCTTCTACATTATAACAGGCACCATAGTTTTATGACTTTTAAGGTACAACTGTTGTGCCCCAGGAACCTACCAATTCTTTCCCAGCATCGCCTGGGTCAACAAGTTCCTGCATTGTATTGTGGGATATGAAGGGGCTCTTCCTTGAACTGGTTTCTAAAACAAATCTTGTGTAACGTGGAGTTCCCAGTATGTGATGGAGGATCTAGTTAGTGACAGCGATGGATCGGCAGACACCAGATAGTATCTAAGCACAAACCACATCCCTAACAAAGCTCAGTGGGGAGATGCTGCTTAAAGGGCCATGGCACCTAAAATAAGATTTCCATTGCAAACTAGAAAAACTGAAAAAAACAATGAATATCACATAGAATGTCACTTAGAGATAAATATGGAAAGTTTCAGGAGCTTATCAGAACTGATGTGTTTTGAGAAATATTTTCAGTTATGGTGGTAGATATTTTACTAACCGCAAGATACCTTATAACTTATATCATATAATGCAGCAGAAAGATACTGCAGCCTTCCCAATTGAGGCTGAGAAGCTATGGGTTCAACTTGGGTATGGAATGTCATGCACTGTTTTTTTTTGTTTTTTTGTTTTTTTTTTTCTCCTTTTTTTTTTTTCTTCCCCGTTAATGTGCGGTTCACACCATAGGAACACAGCCCAGATGCATTTATGCATGCACGTTTTTGATGCGTTTTTTTCCCCCTCTTTCTCTTCACCTTAAATAAGGACATGTGCCTTCCAGTGTGTTTCTTTTGTGCTTTTAGGTGCGTTTTTGATGCATTTTACCGTGTTCCAGTACAAAAAAAAAACGCACTGCACATGGTGCGAACCGGCCCTAAAGCTGTTTAGTTAATGCATTACATAGTAAGCATTGCATACCAGGTTAGCTGAAGATTAACTGCAGTATTCCTTTAAAATTCTCATGCTTTAATACATACACTGAGCAAAATTATAAACGCAACACTTTTGTGTTTGCCCCTATTTATCATGAGCTGAACTCAAAGATGTACACAAAAGGCCTATTTCTCTCAAATATTGTTCACAAAGTATTAGTGAGCACTTCCCCTTTTCCGAGATAATCCATCCACCTCACAGGTGTGGCATATCAAGATGCTGATTAGACAGCATGATTATTGCACAGGTGTGCCTTAGGCTGGCCACAATAAAAGGCCACTCTTAAAATGTGCATTTTACTGTATTGGGGGGGGGGGGGGGGTCCGGTTATGTCATTTTACGTGTAAAATTCTCACCGGAAAATAACACCGGTCGGATTCCGTGTGGACACGTTATTAGTACGACAGATTAGTCGTAGAACTATACGGTGTGGACACTCCACCTACCTAATAGAGC
>BLSH010334420.1:1815674-1845245 GCA_018402905.1 Glandirana rugosa | reverse complement strand
AATTCAGTTTGTTGCAGGTTGGCTGGTAAGTGAGCTGTGAATTTTTCTTTGTTTTTTAACCTGAACCATTAGGAGTAGGAAAGAAAGGACTTCATAGGCATATTTAATAAAGGGTTTACACATTTTTATTTATGAAACAAGACATATAAATGAAATATATAAATCTGTGAAAAGTGATGTCTTAATGACCTCTCAACCGCCCAAGATCCAAACGGATTCTTTAAGTTAGGTTTGGGTTCCAAGAAGAAACCCCAGGATCCCAATACCCTGATGGGATAATATATGTAATAACCTGAGTGGGTACAACCCTAGGTAATAAAATGTGGGTTAATAAAGCCAGTTCAAGAGTTACAGTTGTATGCAAAAGTTTAGGAACCCCTGACAATATCCATGAATGTCGTTTATAAATATTTGGGTGTTTGGATCAGCAATTTCATTTTGATCTATCAAATAACTGAAGGACACAGTAATATTTCAGTAGTGAAATTAGGTTTATTGAATTAACAAAAAATGTGCAATATGCATCAAAACTAAATTAGACAGGTGCATAAATTTGGGCACCCCAACAGAAAAATCACATCACTATTTAGTAGAGCCTCCTTTAGCAGAAATAACAGCCTCTAGACGCTTCCTATAGCCTGTAATGAGTGTCTGGATTCTGGATGAATGCATTTTGGACCATTCCTCCTTACAAAACATCTCCAGTTCAGTTAGGTTTGATGGTTGCCGAGCATGGACAGCCCGCTTCAATTCACCCCACAGATGTTTAATGATATTCAGTTCTGGGGACTTGGATGGCCATTCCAGCACATTGTACTTGTTCCTTTGCATAAATGCCCGAGTAGATTTTGAGCAGTGTTTGAGTCGTTGTCTTGTTGAAATATCCAGCCTCGGCGTAACTTCAACTTTGTGAATGATTCCTCAACATTATTCTCAAGAATCTGCTGATATTGAGTGGAATCCATGCGACCCTCAACTTTAACCAGATTCCCTGTACCAACACTGGCCACACAGCCCCACAGCATGATGGAACCTCCACCAAATTTTACTGTGGGTAGCAAGTGTTATTCTTGGAATGCTGTGTTCTTTTGCTGCCATGCATAACGCCCCTTGTTATGACCAAAATTAAGCTGGCTTGTCCAAATGTGCGTTTGCATACCTCAAGCGATTCCGTTTGTGGCGTGTGTGCAGAAAAGGCTTCTTTCCCATCACTCTCCCATACAGCTTCTCCCTGTGCAAAGTGTGCTGAATTGTTGAATGATGCACAGTGACACCATCTGCAGCAAGTTGATGTTGTAGGTCTTTGGAGTTGGCCTGTGGGCTGTTTTTGACCGTTCTCACATCCTTCGCCTTTGTCTCTCCAATATTTTATGTGGCTGCCACTTCTGACCTAAACTGTGCCTGTGGTCTTCCATTTCCTCACTATGTTCCTCACAGTGGACACTGACAGCTTATATCTCTGCAATAACTTTTTGTAGCCTTCCCCTAAACCATAATGTAGAACAATTTTTGTTTTCAGGTCATTTGAGAGTTGTTTTGAGGCCCCCATGTTGCCATTCTTCAGAGGAGAGTCAAAGAGAACAACAACTTGCAATTGGCCACCTTAAATACCTTTTCTCATGATTGGATGCACCTCTCTATGAAGTTCAAGGCTTAATGAGCTCACCAAACCAATTGTTCCAAGTGTTCCAATTAATCAGTGCTAAGTAGTTGGAGGTATTCAAATCAACAAAATGACAAGGGTGCCCAAATTTATGCACCTGTCTAATTTCATTTTGATGCATATTGCACATTTTCTGTTAATCCAAACCTCATTTCACTATTGAAATATTACTGTGTCCTTCAGTTATTTGATCAATCAAAATGAAATTGCTGATCCAAACACCCAAATATTTATAAATGACAATCATGGAAATTGTCAGGGGTTCCTAAACCTTTGCATACAACTGTATGTTGATATTGTTTTTCAGGTATTCAGAAGACTTGCACGACTAGTTTTTCATTTACAGTAAATAACGCTTATTCTGGAGCTAGATAAATAAAGGTAACACATATATATATATATACATATTTTACAGTATCTAGGGCAAGGCAGACCACTAGATGATTGCCTCCGGGGACCATCAGGTCTCAGGAGGGCGGATTTGGGGGTACATGAATGAAAGGCAAGTGATGAGGTCTGTCTTGGTAGAAAATGATGTGAGTAATCTCATATAATCAGTAATTTTAAATGGGTAGTCATTTTCGCACTACCTCTGATGCACCATTTTCAAATGATCCCTCTGATGGGTAAAACAGTAGGAGATATGGTAAGGGGCATATACAAATATGGTAATGAAGTGATACTGTGCTGCTAACAAAACATTCCAGTAGATGCCAGTACATGAACAGGATATGATCATCATGTAAGCCAGCCCATACCAAGTGCCCCTGGATAGAGGTTCCCTCCTGATAGATGTCCCGTGGGTAGATGATGTCCATGGGCGCTTCTACATGCGGGACATCTATCAAGAGGGAACCTCTATCCAGGGGCACTTGGTGTGGGCTGGATTATATGATGATCATATCTTGTTGATGTATGGGCATCTACTGGAATGCTTTGTTAGCAGCGCAGTATCAATTCATCACCATATCACCATATATCTGTATATTCCCCTTATCTCTCCTACTGTTTTATCTGTCAGAGAGATCATTTGAAAAAATGGAGTATGTATATGATCTCCTCTATATTTATCTAGCTCCAGAAGAAGCGTTATTTAAAAACTAAACCAGTCCAGCAAGTCTTCTGAATACCTGAAAACAGTATCAACATAACCCTTACACTGGCTTTATTAACCCACGTTTTATTACCTAGGGTTGTACCCACTCAGGTTAGTACATATATTATCCCATCAGGGTATTGGTGTCCTCAGGTTTCTTCTCGGCACCCCAACCTAACCTATAGAATCTGTTTGGATCTTGGGCGATTGAGAGGTCATTAAGACACATGCTTTTAATAACTTTTCACAGATTTACAGTATCTCACAAAAGTGAGTACACCCCTCACATTTTTGTAAATATTTTATTATATCTTTTCATGTGTCAACACTGAAGAAATTACACTTTGCTACAATGTAAAGTAGTGAGTGTACAGCTTGTATAACAGTGTAAATTTGCTGTCCCCTCAAAATAACTCAACACCACAGCCATTAATGTCTAAACCGCTGGCAACAAGTGAAAATGTTCAAATTGGGCCAATATTTTGTGTGGCCACCATTATTTTCCAGCACTGCCTTAACCCTCTTGGGCATGGAGTTCACCAGAGCTTCACAGGTTGCCACTGGAGTCCTCTTCCACTCCTCCATGATGACATCACGGAGCTGGTGGATGTTGGAGACCTTGTGCTCCTCCGACTTGCGTTTGAGGATACCCCACAAATGCTCAATAGGGTTTAGGTCTGGAGACATGGTTGGCCAGTCCATCACCTTTACCATCAGCTTCTTTAGCAAGACAGTGGTCATCTTGGAGGTGTGTTTGGGGTCGTTATCATATTGGAATACTGCCCTGCGGCCCAGTCTCCGTAGGGAGGGGGTCATGCTCTGTTTCAGTATGTCACAGTACAGGTTGGCATTCGTTGTTCCCTCAATGAACTGTAGCTCCCCAGTGCCAGCAGCACTCATGCAGCCCCAAAAAATGAGGAGAAGATCCTGCGCTCAGAGAGGGTATATGTGTGCTAAAGGTGAACAAATAAAAACAGACTGCTGCCCTCCAAATGTTCTCCTCCATGGAGGAAAATAATAGGTATAACAAGGTTTGTCAGGAGATGGTGCTGTCCTCAAATATGTGTAATTTTAAAACCTGTGTAGTGACTCAGTCAAAGAAGTGTGCAAATTCTTTAACGTAAATGCGTGTACATATATTGGAAAGTGCATAAAGTGCTTAAATACAAGAATTGTGCATCAACAATAATCCTTAATCAATAAAACCATACGTGTCCATAAAAGTCCGTAAAAATGGTGTGCTTTTCCAAGACACCACTATCCCTTCTCAAGAGACACAAACGAACTCCAGAGGCCCCAGACCATGACACTCCCACCACCATGTTTGACTGTAGGCAAGACACACTTGTCTTTGTACTCCTCACCTGGTGGCCGCCACACACACTTGGCACCATCAGAACCAAATATGTTTATCTTGGTCTCATCAGACCACATGACATGGTTCCAGTAATCCATGTCCTAGGTCTGCTTGTCATCAGAAAACTGTTTGCGGGTTTTCTTGTGCCTCATCTTTAGAAGAGGCCATGTAGAAGACAGCCGTGCAGACCAATTTGATGCAGTGTGCGGCGTATGGTCTGAGCACCGACAGGCTGACCCCCCCCCCCCCACCCCTTCAACCTCTGCATCAATGGTGGCAGCACTCATACTTCTATTTCCCAAAGACAACCTCTGGATATGACGCTGAGCACATGCACTCAACCTCTTTGGTCGACTATAGCGAGGCCTGTTCTGAGTAGAACCTGTCCTGTTAAACCGCTGTATGGTCTTGGCCACCGTGCTGAAGCTCAGTTTCAGGGTCTTGGGAATCTTCTTATAGCCTATGCCATCTTTATGTAGAGCAACAATTCTTTTTTTTCAGATCCTCAGAGAGTTCTTTGCCATGAGGTGCCAGTTGAACTTCCAGTGATCAGTATGAGAGAGTGAGAGCAATAACACCAAATTTAACACACCTGCTCCCCATTCACACCTGAGACCTTTCTAACACTAGTGAGTCACATGACACCAGGGAGAGAAAATGGCTAATTGGACCCAATTTGGACATTTTCACTTAGGAGTGTACTCACTTTTGTTGCCAGCAGTTTAGACATTAATGGCTGTGTGTTGAGTTATTTTAAGGGGACAGCAAATTTACACTGTTATACAAGCTGTACACTCACTACTTTACATTGTAGCAGAGTGCCATTTCTTCAGTGTTGTCACATGAAAAGATGTGAGGGGTGTACTCAGTTTTGTGAGATACTGTATATATGTTTTTTTATATGTCTAGGTTTTGTTTCATGAATAAAAAGTAAACCCTTTTTTAAATATGCCTTCTATACAGTCCATTCTTTCCTACTCCTAATGATTACACTATAGGACGTGGCATGGTATACCTTTTTGGGCTGTCCATAGTACCACCCTATAGTGACAGCTGACTCATTTATTTATTTTTTTGCCAACAGTATTGCTCTTTATTAAGAATTACAGTACCGGTAATAAAGATGAATCTCATTTATTTATTTAGTTTTGTTTTTTAACCTGAGATGACACAACTCCCGCACACGTACATGGGAGTTCATTGACTTAATTAGCATTTTTCCAAACCGTCCAAAAACCGCGTCCATGTTTGGAGAGAGTAATTCTGTGCATGACAGCAATGTGAACACTTAAATCTTTGCTCACTATTTCATAAAAGAACCCCCTTTTTGGCAGGTGTGTGATTCATTCTGGCACGTTCAGCACACATGGCTCATCTGTTCCGTTAACTGATAAGACGATTTCCATTATTGCACTGGAGTAGCATTGTGCTTATCAGTAGAACTATATATGTGCACATCCATCATACTGGAAGAGTTGTCCTTTCATTTCATTTCACAATGATGATGGATCCAGACACAGCAGACAGATAGGTACTAAAATTAGCTCAGTACATGGATAACATTTTTATACCGTACTTCTTACCAAGCGGCAGACAGGAAGACCTTGCTGGTGATCAGTACTATATGGCAAATAGCCGAAATGTGAATCTTCCATAGTTGGCCTTTTAAGATGAAACTTTATAAAATGTGGTGAAAAAGTGATTTAAGATTTTTAGAATGATCTTCACTAAGCAACAGATCCATCAAAACCAATAATAGAAGTCCAGTGTAATCTGATCCTCATATGTACGGCCAGTCTAATTCCTATGAGCTGCCTGTTTTTTATCAGTTGAGAAATCCTAAAGAAATAATGGAAGAGACACAGGACAGCTTCATGCAAACACTATAGGTTTACTGAGCGCAATATAATCACTACACCAATGAGCCATAATATTTGGACCCACCCACCTAATATTGAGCAGGTTCCCCTTTTGCCGCCAAAGCATTTCCTTTTGCTACCAAACCAGCCCTGACCCCATCGAGGCATGGATGCTACTGGACTTCTAAAGGCATACTGTGCTCTCTGTCACCAAGCTGTCAGCAGGTCCTTTAAGTCCTGTAAGGTGCAAGGTGAGGCCATCATGGATCGGACTTGTTTTTCCAGCACATCCCACAGTTGCTCAGTTGGAATTAGATTTGAAGAATTTGGAGGCCAAGCTGTAGTTGTGTTCCTCAAACCATTCTTGAGCAATTTTTGCAGTGTGGCAGCGTGCATTATCCTGCTGAAATAGGCCACTGCCATTGGGAAATATTGTTTCCATGACAGAGTGTACTTGGTGACCAACAATGTTTAGGTAGGTGGTACATGTCAAAGTAGTATTCACATGAATGGCAGGACCCAAGGTTTCCCAGCAGAATATTCCCCAAAGCATCACACTGCCTCCACTGGCTTGCCATAGTCCATTCTGGTGCCATCTCTTCCCCAGGGAAGCAAATGCACACGCACCTGGCCATCCACATGATCAAAAAATGTCATTCATCACCAGGCTACCTTTGCTCCATATTCCAGTTCTGATGCACACATGCCCATTGTAGGCACTTTTAATTGTGGGCACAGGTCAGCATGGGCACCCTGACCGGTCTACATCTATGCAGCCTCATACACCACAAACTGCAATGCTCCTCTTTTTATTTCATTGTATCAACTTCAGGGACAACATGTTTACTTGCTGCCTAATATATCCACTGACTTACAAATGCCACTGTAACGAGATAAGCCATTGGTCATAAAGTTATGGTTAATCAGTGTATTTTGTTGTCCTTCTGAAAATGTTAGTTGCTAGACAGTTATGCTGACCTGCTTGCTTCAATACATTAATTCACTGACTTGGAACAAGTATGCACGTCAGGAATCTTAGAGTAGGGTGACCAGGCGTTCCCGGTTTCCAGTGACAGTCCCCAATTTTAAGAGGCCGTCCCGGAAAAAAAAATGTCCCTGATTTTGCCCAAGGTAAAAGAACATGTCTCCGATTTTCTTTCCAGCTTTATTAATGGCATCCCTGCCCAAGCGGCTGCAGCGTAATTGATCTTGGCAGCCTTTTTGTGATTGGCCTGGAGCAGAAGGAGGGAGGGGAGGAGTGTGTCTGCTCCCTGATATGTCCATTGATGATTGATTATTATTATTGGTTATTGATGATGTCACATACTGATATTAAGTGTTCTTCCCAGTTTCTGTCCTCTTGGCAAGTGCAAACCTCATAATGGGAAGTAAGCATGTAGATCATTTGCCGCACTACTTTTGCTTGTGATGGTGACCTGCAGTGCACTTATGGGCCTGCACTCTTGACCCACAGCAAGGTAGGTTCAGGTGTTGTTAAACCACGCTCCGTTAAATCTTTCCCACTGTTAGCTCTTTGAATGTCGCCATTATCCCCACCCCTTGCTCCTCTCCTACCCCACCCCCAATAACGGTGGACATGGTAAGTAGATATTTCATTTTGAAAATCTGGTCACTTTATCTTGGAGATCCTTGCTTACCCCTTTGGGTTACTGATGCATTTGCTCTTCATGGAGTCCATGCACATATAATGATATTTCTGTTATAGATTGAGCCAAGTCAACTGTTGGGCTTTACTGTCTCTAGAGAATTCCAGCAGTCTAATCTCCCGGCCTCAATTTGCAGTTCTGTTTCTTCAGTCTATATCGCCCCTTAAAGGAAATTTCTTCATTCTATATCCACATGACCTCTTTCAATATGGTGGCTGTTAGGGTGGGAATAGAGTAGCATGTCAGCTAGGCAACTAGCATTTTCAGAAGGAGAGCTCAGCAGTGGCAGCCCCCATATTTCCCTCTGACAGCAGACAGTACTAGAGGTCATTTTCTTATCATCAAATCTTGTTTTTCACAGATGTTTAAAAAATCAGCAACCTCATACTTTAAGAGCTTTATTTGTGTAAGATAGGTTCCCTTTAAAGCCCAATTTTAGCTTTAGCTTGAATCCGCTAAATACATTCCAGGTGCATCTAAACAAAGTTTGTGCAAAGTCCTACAGTATGGTTTTTAGGAGCCTAAAGCTGGCAATAGATGGGTTGAAATTTGTCCGGTTCAGCAGGGACCAGCTGAAATTTTGATCCGTGTGTGGCTGTACCCAAGTGACAGAAGTTGATCATTTGACTGACTTCTGTTGAATGGACATGCTGGAAAACTTTTCTTGATCAACCGCTACAGAAAATTGGCTGTGACTGCAGCAGGTGCCGCTGTCAGAATACAATGCCCTGGTGTAGGGACACAAATGAGGTGCATGAAGGAATATGTTAGTCTATGAGATGGCTGAATGAAGGAAAAAAAATAACATTGTATGTCCAGCTTTGCTGTGTGGAAGAAGTGGTCTAATTGCAGAGGTCTTACATGCCCCCCTACAAAAAAAAAATCAAAGGAAAAGTTTGGAAAACTTCTGCCGAATGGATGATAAATTGAAAAGTTAATGTGTTTCTTGTCCCTTAAACTGTTGGTACTGCGCATGTGTGAAAAAAAACTCAAAAACTGCTGACAGGTTTTTAATGACAAAAGCGACCTGATTGGTCTCTTCTGTGATAAACTCTTCTCCATGTTTGCCAGTGGGTAGTGTACACTGGGTCTCGCAACTCAGCATATATTTATGGCACCGCTCTGTGCCCTGATGATGTAACTCCGCTGCACATGCCTGGCCATTTAATCGGCTGAAAAGAGCAAACGTGGAAGGAAGACCAGGGTAGGATGGAAGCGCCTCTGACCAGCAGGAACGCATCATTTGGGCAGCACCTTTTATATTAGTCATACTAAAGTCTTATTTTTTTTTGTTTAGAAATAACAAACATTGTATACAGTGGTTTTGCACAGAGCAGCCCAGATCTTCCTTTTCTAGGGTCCCCCGCCATTGCCCCTAGCCCCTCCCTCCTGCAGAGTGCCCCCGCAGCAAGGCGACTGCTATGGAGGCACCTGAGCCAAGCCGTTTCTCTGTGTGTTCATTCAAACATGGACCTGTGGTTTGGCCCCGCCCCTCTCTCTAATCATCACTTTGACAGCAGCGGGGAGCCAATGGCACCATGCTACCATCTCAGCCAATGAGGACGGAGAGTCCCAGGCAGCTGAGACACTCATTTAACATCACTGGATCGAGATGGGCTAAGGTAAGTATTCGGGGGGCTGAGTGGGGCTGCTGCACAGGTTTTTTTTATCTTGTAGCTGAGGAGATAGGTGGCATGCCATATATACATAATCAAATGTTCACATTGGCATCATCCCTTAATTGCAAATCATAATGGAGTAACCTGAGGTGGTACTTTAAATATGCCAAATGAGAACATATGACTGCAAAAATAGGTAAAATTTCATATAGATTTTATTGTAGTTTAACAAATCCATAAAATATGTTGAAACCGTATCATTAAAAAGGACATAAGTACAAATTATAAACCCTTAGAAATCATGAATCGTCACATGCACATGTCAGATGGTCTACGTGTTATGCGGGTTCCCGCGCTTCTTCAGGACCAAGCATGTAAGATACACGTCGGGTATTGTACTATAATAGAAAAGTAGAAAAACACATAAAAATACAGTTTATTAACAAAAAATATATAATGCATATACATCAACAAAAATTGAAAAATACCCACAGTGTCTATATGGAAAGGTGGGAAAGGGGACCAACGACCAAAGAGAGAGGAAGACCTACATATGCAAGGAAAAAAGGGGGAGGGGCTATATATGGCAATGATTACATGTCATATCGATCAAGCTGAGAGTTAGAATAATTACCTAAGTATCCAACAGCAAGCACAGGGGGCACTAGACAAAATCAAAATAATCCATATAGCACACAAAGGGGGGTGTCTCAGGGTAAAATCGCCCACCGGTCCATGAAATGAACAACGGATTTTGCAGTCGTATGTTCTCATTTGGCATATTTAAAGTCCCACCTCATGTTACGCTATTATGATTTGCAAGTTTTTTTTATCCTAATGCATAGAATGCATTAGGATAAAAAAAACCTTCTGCCTTTACAACTCCTTTAATCTAATAGAAGGTAAATATGGAGTAATTTAAAATAAATGTAGTTGTGAAAGATATGATTGTATGATACAGAGCATGCTTCCAATATGAAATAAAATATGGTATTAAATACTACTTTTAAAGAAAATGAACGGTAAATCCTTGCGCTTCCATTGTTTTGATGCATCTGGATTGTATTTAGCGGGTTTAAACTGAAAGTTCAATGGGTTTTTAAAATGTATTGGCCTTCAATCCACGTTTGTATTCCATAAAGACAAGTACTTCCGCACTCTACAGTAGTTTATGTTCAGCCAATCAGAATGGAAGACCTAATAGCAGTTGATCAGATGGCTGTTTTCTTCTAATCAGTTGGCTCTATAAAACTCAAGCTAGCCATAAACTATTCCTTTTATACTTTATCTTTTTGATAATGAACAGATTCTTCCATCCAAACAAGTGAGGTGAATGGAGGAATCCCCACTGGGATATTGTATTTTGAGAGTGGGGCTCTCGACAAAAGTTTTCCAACATTCCTGTTTAAAAGAAGTATGTACGTCAGGAATTAGAGGTCCTTGTATACCTCTTCCAAGTTGGTGAATATGTGTATTCGGTATGAAAGTCAGGCAACCAATGTTTTTAGAAGGAAAAGTCACCATTGTTGGCCTCTTTGTCTTGACAAGCTCCCTTTATATAGGGTGACCAGAAGTCCCCGGTTTCAGGGGACAGTCCCCGGATTGAGGACACTGTCCCCGGACCAAATCTGTCCCCTGATTGGATTTGAACAGGGGCCCAGGCAATTTCAAAGACAGTCAGTGCAGGATTAAAAAAAATTCTGAATTACAATCCCCCACTCTGCTGCTCCTATTAGCTTGGTGGGGGAGGGGGGTATAATTCCCGCTCGCATGTTCTTCTGCCTTGGCTCAAGTCCCAGCCAGCTGCCTGCCTGCCTATCTCCTTGCCTTCCCCAGCGGAGTAATCTTCCTCTGCTCAGTTCCGCTCCCCACCCAGTAGTAGCCGGGGCCCGAAGAGAGGCTGTGAGGCGGGCAGTGGTGGCTACAGGCAGAGAAAGGCTGCTGAGCTCAGCTGACAGTGTCCAGCAGCAGGCACAGAGGGGAAGCAGATCTGATCCTGGGGCTGCCAGTGGTTTCAAGGCTTCAACACCGTTGTGCTTTGGGGGTGTCTGTGAATAGACTGCATTGCACTGTGTCTGTCTCTCTGGCATAATGGATGGTATCCTAACTCACAGGTAGCAGGCACTCTATCATGGCTCTGGCTGGCATTGCACTGCCACAGTGTGTCACATAACATGGCTGCTGGAACAGGGATCTGTGCCTTCCCTTAGTAAAAGCAACCTCCCCCACTGTGCGAAAACACTTGTTAGGCACACATTTAAGGCCTCATACACACGGACATTTCTTAAAAAATAAACAAAACGTCGGGCCCGATGTCAAGGGAAAAAATCTGCGTTTTTCGGCGCTATGCATCAGCGTTAGTGAGCGTTGGCGTCAATAGGCGTTTTTGTAAAAAAAAATCATCCCTCTGCTATTTTTCAACCTAAAAACGCCAGTACGGCATTAATTGGTGTTAGTGAGCATTTTGCGGTGTCAAAAAAAAGCCAAAACGTTACAGCCTCAGAACGCGCTGGCCCTGGGTTCTAGTTTCAGCTCACTAACGCCGATGCCATCTACAGCTCAAAAACGTCTGCGTTTTTATGGGGCCATTGACTAACATGGAGAGCTGCAAAAAACGCCAGAAAATGCCGGCGTCAAAAAACGTCCGTGTGTATTAGGCCTAACCCTTTGATTGCCCTAGATGTTAACCCCTTCCCAGCCAGTGTCATTAGTACAGTGACAGTGTATATTTTTAGCACTGATCACTTTATTAGTGTCACTGGTTCCCACAAAGTGTCACTTAGTGTCCGATTTGTCCGCCGCAATATTGCAGTCCCGCTATAAGTTGCTGATTGCCGCCATTACTAGTAAAAATAAAATATGTCCCCAGATTTAATTTTAAAAAATCTGGTCTCCTTACCTTTATAGAAATGGCTTATGAAGCAAAATCCCTACTCACAAAGTCTCTGATAGAAGCAGGCACAACTCACATGATGGTTCCAGTTAAGTGACACTGGAGCGTCTCTTTGATCTGGGAAATGGCAGCTTCCATCGCAAGCTTCTGAGGTGTCCTGCTTTGTGACAGAAGCGATCAATCCAGGGTTTCCAGGCTGTGTTTTTTTCTTTGCCAGTGGCATTGGGATTTTCCCAGTCACAGCAAGGTCTATCTGATCAGCAAGGTAGTAAAATCTCCTTCCCGTACTAGAATACCCCTGGAATGGGAAATAATAAGTGGAATTTCATGTATGTGGTAAACTTGAGTCATGCCTGACTTATTCTGATTTTCTCCTTACTGGAATCTTTGTTGCTATGCTCCAAGTTATGCAAGCACAGCGTGTTGGTGCATCACGTAACTCCCACGGCCCCATAAGTATTTATAAAGTCCAGGGCTTGATCAGAACACAGGAGATCATAACACCACCGCTCACAACTTCATCCTTCCCAGCCATGACAGGTAAATTCTGCTTTTCATTATATTGGTTTTGTGTCCTGAAGGGTCGTCTTTATTGAGATTCTCATACACGGGGCAGGCAATCGATCTTTAGATTCTATCACAGGGTTTTACAGTTTTACTTTTGAAATCCATCACCCCGGAGTGCAGGAGTCTGCTGGTTTTATTGTTATTCGTATTCATAATAAGTCTGTTCCCTGCATCTCCTTGTACCTGCAGGGTAGATATATCTTCAGGATGATGACTGAACAAACCTTCCAACTACTCCAGCTGACCACTGTTTGGATAGGGTGCTCTGATGTCTCTACACACATACACATTTGCCCCATATATGATCATCAATGTCAAGCTGTCTTCCATGCCGTGAACGGTGATGTGCCCCAGAATGAAACTAAAGCTGGGAGCCCAGTTCTAGTTTTTTTTTTTTTTACCAACACATTTTAGGAAGAATACAGCAGGCGCACAGTGAAAGCATTTCCATTCCAATGGAAAAAGAGAACAACCAAATTATTCATCGTATGGATTCTCTGGCACGCCTAAAACATTTTGTGATGACCATAACTCAGTCAAATGTCAAGGCATGATCCAACTGCCAAAAGGTTTTTTTGTACAAAGTGTCCTTATATAAACATCACATTGACCATCCGTGTACCTTTAATGCTTTGGAGCAGAGAGCCTTTAGCAGACATTTCTGTACTGAGGCAAATAATGAAGGCTGCCATTGCATGCCTCTACTTCTGGTAGTTGCTGGGCTGTTATGCTGATCCACTGGCGTTAGTAATTTGAATCAGTGACCTTGGATGTAAGTTTATGTAGAGTTTATGACTTCACTTGCAGCGTGTGGATATGAGGAATCTTCCCCACTGTGACATTGTACTCTGATAGCAAG
The DNA here is from genome assembly GCA_018402905.1 of Glandirana rugosa. Lineage (NCBI taxonomy): Eukaryota > Metazoa > Chordata > Amphibia > Anura > Ranidae > Glandirana > Glandirana rugosa. The sequence continues at coordinate 1,831,665 of BLSH010334420.1, read as the reverse complement.
ACTCCTCCACTGTCACAATACAGGCGGTCCCCGGGTTACAAACAAGATAGGGACTGTAGGTGTGTTCATAAGTTGAATTTGTTTGTAAGTCAGAACAGGTACATTTTTAAGTGTAGCTTCAGCCAAAAAATCATTTTTTAAGCTTTTTGGATAGCACAGGGAAGGGTTAACACCCCTGTAAGATTTGTTTTGCTGTCTATGTTCCTGTTCAGAAGATTTCACCTCACTTCCTGTCCTAATGATAATTGGAATTTGAAAATTTGTGGAAACAAACCTTGGTAATAAAGCATCAGTGGAAACACCTTTTTCCCATAATAACACTTATAGGAGTGAATTTCCCTTCCTAGGGGGAGATTTCCTCTCACTTCCTGTTGTTTACCTCCGTTTGTAAGTAGGAGTCGTTTGTAAGTTGGGTGTTTGTAACTAGGGGACCGCCTGTACACTGATCAGTGGCTGCAGCTGCTGATCAACAGATGTTTGTCAACATTCCTGTTCCACAGAAGTCAATTGGGGTCGACCATACATGGATCAATATTCAATCGGTCCCTGCTGACCCGGCTGAATTTCAATCCTTCTATGGCCAGCTTTAGCAAACAAAAATATTTCAGCTTCCTTCAGAAGAATGAGAGATCATTTTGGACTAGTTACAGGTGTGGGAGATTAGCTCGTGGGGATCATCTTTCCTGAGGAAAATAGTCAGCGTGCAGGCAACTTTCTTTAATATCTGGCAGCTAGCCAGGTTTATTTAGAAAAATAGGTTTGCAGGTTAAAAACTATACAGAAAATAAGTCCTTGCCCTCCGGCGCTAAACTAAACAGTATAGTTTCCTCACTATACGGTGTGGGGCTGGCCCCCGACACCCACAAAACATAAGCAAAATGCAAACCTTGGTTTAAAGTCCAAAACTGCACACAGAGCTCCCTCAGATTCCCCTCTGAGTTCCAGGTCAGAGCTCAAGTGAGATCTCTTCCTAATTATTTAAGTCCACCTGCTGGTGGATTCCAGTGGACCACAAACTCCGGACCAGAACCAGCCCTGCCATGGTGGCTGGCAAAATCCGGACCGGACTCTGTTTAACCCAGTCCAAATGAGTGTATACAAGGCGGCAGGTAGCATCCGTCTACCACTTCGCCTCGCATACCGTCACACAGGTTACTGCACTTATTGAAGGGTCAAGCTCTATAGATCCTTGTGAATAGACAGCTGTACTGTTGAATGTATACATCTTTCCACTAGTTAGTTTTGTTGTGTTACTTGTTTGTTTGGATTCCTCTGGTTCTTGGAGACTTAAAGTGGTATTAAATGTTTGGATTTTTTTTTTTTTTTACAGACATGTAAATAACATACATGTTATACATACCTGCTCTGTGCATTAGATTTGCACAGAGCAGCACGGTCCTCTTCTTGGGTCCCACGCTGGTGCTCCTGGCTGCTCCCCTTTGGCCAGTGCCCCCAATAGCAATCTGCTTGCTATGGGGGCAGTGGTGTGTGCTCGCTCCCGAGCGTCCATAAGACACATAAAGCTGTGGCTCGTTCACTCCCTCCTCTCTCTCCTCATTGGCTCACTGCAATAGGAGCCAATGGCTTCTGCAGCTGTCTCAGCCAATGAGGAGAGGGAGTGCTGGGACAGCTGAGGCTCTTGTGTACATCACTGGATTGAGATGGGGCTGAGGTGAGTATTTGGGGAACTGTGAGGGGAGCAGTACACAGAAGGTTTTATTACCTTCATGCATATGATGGATGAAAGTAAAAAATCTTCGGCCTTTACAACCACTTTAATTTGCTGTAGCCTAGATAACCTGTGCTGTCCTTTTGTGATGGTTGCATCTGATTGGATGCAAATGCTGTTTCAGCTCCTTTTGTATTTCAATTAAAGGATGTTAGGTGGGAGGGTGCCGACAGGAACCAGACGATATCCATTGAGTGCATTATGCCAGCTTAAATCTATAACTAGAATAAAATATTAATAACAATCCAATGAAATAAAATAAGAGAGATCTCATTATTATCATTTCAGGAATGGAAATTACAGAAGACCAGAAAAAACAGGCAATGTGCAATGCAAAGAAATCAAGACAAGGAAAGATGAAAGGTGAGAGTTGCAATAATTATCCAGTCCAGTTTTTATATAAAAGTAATACTATCCTTTATCGGTAAACACATACTAAGGCACCAGGGCTGGGAAATTAGTATTCAGATGCTAATTTGCAGATGATACAAATAGGGAGAAAACATGACCTTTATAAGTAGAAGAAACCATATGCAATGTGAAGTATGGGCGGCAGCAGACAAGGATTTCAAACATTTTTCGTACCTTACGGTAAGCCTATCTAAACAATAGTATAATAGTTACCCTGTCATTTCGGAGGCACTTAGTAGAGTCAGAACTGCTTGACAAAAGTCTCCTTTTACAGAACGTGCAAGCAAAGCCACCAAGTTGCTTCCATTAAATGGCAAGTCCACCCATGTTCCCCTCTTACAAATTTTTAACCTGGCCAACAGCACCCCCAGCAGTGGTGGCCTGAGAGTATCCATCCCAGTATTCTATCCTATAGAACCCTGCTAGTTATCTGGACTAAAACAGGTCTCGGACAGTGGGCAATGGGCATCTATCTTTATACTTTTTCTAGTCCTGGGCATTGATATCTTACAACAGATATGATATATGAGATGAAAACATGGATAGTATACTGCATAGCTTCCCTTTCTCTATATTTATCTGAAGTGTCAATCCACCCAACATATATTTGATGCCAGCAGATTGAAACCACTGCTTCTGGATGACTTGAATGAAGAAGCTCTTATTGCTGTCCCCAGCTCTGCCTCTGCTGCAGTCATTATCAGGAAGTCTCAGGTGGAAAAAACAAAGAAAATAATGGCACCTGGTCTCTGTTCTTCTATGTTTCTTCTCTGGCTTATATACAAAGTATAGTGGAGGTGCTGCAGAATGACTATATGTAAGCCAGAGAAGAAATAAAACCCTATAGAAGAACAGAGACCGGGTGCCATTGTGATTAGATGATTGCGAGGCTGACAGGGCCTGAATGATCACCATATACCCAGCAGATGAAACCCAATGCATGGGCGGAGGAGACAAATTGCGTTTTTATCCTTGTTGTTTGACTCAGGTGGACAAAAACTTTAGATTAAGGGATGGGAACTCTAGTGCAGAGACTTAAGAAATAAAAATGTATTGGGTGATTTACAAGCTTGCATCCAGTCATAGCTAAATATTTGGTTTTAGGTGGACTAAAACTTTAAAGCCTATGAATTTAGCTTAGTGAATGGCCTTCTATTAGAGTATAATACCAGAAGAGAGCTGTATCTGTGCTGGAAAACAGGATAACAGAATACATACACAGCTCACAGCAGTAATGGGAATTACTACACGGCTGCTGATTAAAGCTTCATCGTAAATCAATACATGCTTGGACTGCTCATGCTGTGCTTAAATATTTTCTGTGTTCCCAGAGACCCATTTCCCAACATAGACAATGCCTCAGGCAGGCTATGACCCGGGCACTGTAACATCCAGCACAGATTCATATAATTGGGTGAAAACAGGATTGCAATTGCCAGTGAGTGGGAGGAAATCACAGTTCATTGACAGTCACAGAGCAATGCGCTGTTACCAAGCAGCTGTTCAGTTGTGTATGAAACATTAGATATGAGAAACATTTTATATTCCAGTGCCATAGTAGTCGTGTTTTAAAAAAAAGTTAAAAAAAAATATATTATTTGCCGTGTTTAATGGAAACCTATCATAAGCGAATTGCATAGGCTACCATTGCTGAGGAATACTAGCTGCCTGGCTGTCTACTGATCCAGTGGCTGTAATGCTTTGGGAGTCCCTGACCCGGAACAAGCATGCAGATAAAGAGTTTCGGTCTTGCTTCTAAATCTGTGTTCTGAGTCAGTGGCTCAGAAAGTATTGAAGCCACAGATGGGCCACCAGCATTCTCAGTAACTGCAGCTCACATGTACCCTTCATGACATGTTTTCCTTCGGGAGAAGCTTGTGACAACCAGTGACAACAAATTTTGTACTGCAAATGCAGGAAACGTTTAAACAGTGCAAATGTAAATCTGGGTTAAATAATTATAACTTATTTATAAGATATTATTTATAATTTGTTATTGGCACATTCGGACTCTAAACAGGGTTGTGATCTGACTCCAGTGTATATGGGCAAGGATGTGTGGGAGGAGTTAGAGCCAGTGAACAACACTGGTCTGCAATATTACCATTTAAAATCAAGAAATGTAATGAAAAATTGCACTTACAATTGATCAGATAAAATCACGCTGCATGCAAAGAAAATTCCTACGATCCGCGGTGATTGCGAGACAGCACTTCCGCCCTATCGATTTCGTCACTAAAAGGACGTCTTCCGGGGCATGAAGGCTGTCTCGCCACACCGCTTTACATATGTATCAAACGTTCACATGAGCCAATCACAACGTTCGTTCGGGGTAATACATCCCTCCCATGTCTCACGCATGGGGTGAACGCGTAAGCACCTCCAAACGTGCCCCATTGTCTCATGGGTATCCAACGAACGCACAATAGACCGGAAACAGGCTTGCATGCGTTCCAAGACAAATGACCGGAAGGAGAGAGCGAGAGATTACTATAGGTCCAGTCAAGGGACCCAAAACTATATTCAAAACCCAACAAATAACCTAATGTTGAAAATCAAAAAAATATATATAAAAAGAAAATTTGTATACCTAAAACATTAATATGAAAAAATATCACTCAAAAGAATGTTAAATTAGTAATATCGCATAAAATAAATAACACTTATATAAAAAAACGCATGTATAAAAAACCCGCGTGTGTAAAGGAGGAAATATTACCAGCTTAAAGTGTAAGCTGGACCCCCTCCCCAGCCCCCCAGTCCCGCTGTAAAGGAGTCACCGTGATTCCCCACCAGGATGCCGCTTCAGCAGTCCGGGGATTCGAAATCCCCGTGGCTTCATCTCCTTATCCGTACCTCTCAGATTATATAGCAAGAGGCATTCTAATTGGTCAGCACCATTAGATGGACAGTGCCGACCAATCAGAAGCCATCTAGCCCATCCTATCAGCGCTGCGAAGAGAGGAGAGAAAGCCAAGAGGATTTAAAATCCCCCAGACCAGTGAAGCAGCGTCTCTGGTGCCTGACAGTAGCGGGTTGGGGGACTCGGTTCAAACTTTACAAATTTTCTGTAAGAATGAACCTACCCTTTAAGCTGGCCATATACCAGTAGAATTTTGCTTAAAACTGTTTTCCGAACCTTCTGTTGATTTTCTAATGGTTAGTGGGGTCAAATGGTTCATTTTTTACTGCAGTGACCACAGGAACAGGATTTAAAAAATGTTCTTGAATGAAATTCTAATGCCCAGTACACATGATGAGATTATCGGACGAGTGATCGTCCGTTTTTTTTCCCATGCTAATCTCCGATCGAATCAGAAGTGTTTACTCAAGTCACAAAAATTCTCGTACGACAGAATAAAAAATCTGAAGTGATGTGTTGTAGTGTATTTGTACTGCATTTTCAAACCACAACCACACTGATTAAACACAAATCGTAGGATCGAGCATCGTACGAGAAAATTTTTCCATCATGTCCGGATGGATAATATCGGATGAACTGTCATGATCGGCTCTGGAAAGCTCTGTACTAACGATCCAATTATCTCGCGATCGCTCCGAAAGCGGTATTTTGCCTCCGATTTTCTCATCATGTGTACGGGGCTTAACTGTAAATGTGATTTTTGTTTGGAAAACATTGTACATATTGTAATAATTGTTTAATGCGTCTGGGATGCAATTCAAATAGGAGGTCTGGATGACATAGGTGGCAAGAAAGGACAATTTTTCTACCAATGTTCAAACAAAAATCACACCATGTTTGGAGAGCTTTATTCAGTCCCTAAGATACGGATATTTGTGGCTGTAGAGATTTAGCTAGTAGGTCAGCCAGCTGCTCATCATGAGCAGCCGAGGGAATATCCTGAGTGGGCACAGTATGGGTTTACTTTAATTTAGTAGACAACCTATACATGCTAATGATTATTTTGATGTTTAAAGTGATTTTAAACACATACTGTTTATATTGTCTTTTCTCTTTCTATATATGGATGATGGCACTGTAATTATTTTAATTAAAAAAAATATATATATATATCTCTTAGTACCTTTTTCCTAATCAATATACAGCTGTTACATGACCCAGCCCTTCCCTAGCCTGTCTACAGGAAAACATAAGCAGGAGGAGCCTCTAACCCTCTGTTACTGGTCAAATATTCAAAGTAAAATAAAAAGAGAAAAAGTCTTTGGGATACAGCAAAAAAAATAAATCATATCAATTAACTGTTATATATTGTCTTACAAACCTATATTTGAAATTAAATATTTATGATATTTGGCAACAACATGCTGCCGGTGGATTTGCCTGTGTTCTAGAATAAGAGGGAGGTGAAGCCTACACAAGTCTACACATGGTATCCCACCCCCGTTGTGTTTAGGTGGTTAGTGAGCATGGAGGAGGGAGGGAGGGAGTGGGCTGTCATTTACCACTGTGTATACACCCACATGTGACTTTATAGTCACATGGGTTGCTCATATGTGATAGGAAGGGCATGTTCAGCATAGACACTCACTGAAAACTGAGCATGTGCACTAGCTGCCAATGCTGCTCTGAAAAATGCCTAACTGCATTGGGGACATGTTCAAAAGGGGGGAGATAGAGAACAGCAGGATCAATCTGTTATTTTGCAGAATACAGAAAATGAATCTAATAGTGAATGAGTGAGTATGAACAGCATGTAATACAGAATGTATTGATAGTTTGGAATGATGTGGGTTTAATGACACTTTAACTCTGGTTTCTGTCACAGGTGTTACTTACAATGGACTTCCAACAGTACCTCCCCATCAGAACTTGCATCCCATCCACCAGCGACACATCACCGTGCCCACCAGCATTCCCCAACAGCAAGTCTTTGCCCTGGCAGAACCCAAGAGAAAGACCTCTCCATTCTGGAACACAATCACTAAACTCACCCCCTTCAAGAAGTGAGCTGCTCAAAGCCCCCATCATGAAGGAGGACTGTATTCCTGAGTTCTTGAAGGACACATCCAGTATTTTCTGGAGATATCTGATGACACTGCAGGTTTTATGAAGAAAACAATGAAGAAATTGACAGTTATGTGAAATGACGGGGGAAAGCGATCCCCTGTACAGTGTGTTCTGTCAGTAAGGATGCCTGCCGCCTGGGACTACTTGCTATTTGACCAATATTTTATTTATTTAAAGACCGTCTTTATTTGATTTTATGGCATTTTTTAAAATATGTAAATATTTTTTTTTTATCTTCAATTAGAGACAATTACCTTATACCTCTTGTAGGTGTGTTTTCAGTTTGTGGTAATCTTTTTACTCCATATTGACAAAAAAAAATCAGAAATTTAACATTGGCTGGTTAAGAGACAGGGGCGGCCATTTTTCTTCTTAGGGTGATGTTAATGTTATGTTGGGTTATAATCCACTCTTTTGTGCATTTGGGTTATTACTAGAATAAGGCAAAACTAGCACAATCTACAATATAGCCACAGCTACTCTACTGCTGAAAGGCAATGTATCCAGAATTTCTGAATAGAATTTGGACCGCTTATAAAGGTGGTGTTAAGGTCTTGAAAAAAAGCTAGAATACATGTTGACTGATATGCAGTAAATGTCAATAACATTTGCATCTGCATACAACCTCTGAAAATGATAGATCTGAGATAACACTGTTACCAGGAGGGTATTAGTGAATGACATGGATGCCGCTTCATGGCCTGAAATGGTTGATAATAGGAAACAATTGTCTCCAAAGAAAATGTCTATACAATGAAATGTCTCTGGTTAAAGTGTTACTAAAACCAGTAATATGAAAATAATTCATCCCCCCTCCCCCCAAGTGCCCACAACTTATAAACTTTTTACATTAAGATATTGCCACTATATACCTTTTTGGCTGATCTGTGTACCACGGTCACGTGATAAACTGCAGGGTCTGCCTGAGACTTGAGTGTTCAGGTAGGAGATTTCCACTATAGCCTGTGTCCTCATGCTGTTATGGGAGACAGATCATCCATCAATCAAGATGTGACATCCCACCCACTGTGTTCTTTTTTTAGTTGCTGGGCATGGAGGAGGATTTTGACAGACAAACTGTCAGATTTCAGGTGACCGCTAAAGTGCCGACAAAGTAAAGCAAACTAAGTTGGGCACAACATTTTATAAGAATTAAACACTAAATATTCACATTCCTTAATTAGCTTAAACGTGTATGGTTTTCTTTAAATTCCTTAGGTAAGACAATTACCGCCATGACATAAAACAGAATGTTCTATTCTAAGTTCAGTAACCCTTAACAACCTTGCGGAAAGACCTCTTTATGGCCGAAGAGACCTGCGTGGGCTGCATGTCCACTGTGCCATCACACACTGGCTACCAAATATTGGGTAGTCTTCAGAGGTGGCAAAGTATACTCTAAAAACATTGTAAAAAGAATGCATGGAATAGCAGGTATGGATATATAGTTGCGTTGGTCCAGCTGGGACCAGTGTATCTATATGTATTCTCCATACCTGGCCGATTCCCCTGGAAGCTGGAAATCACTAAAGTAGACATCACTACTCCAGTCAACCCCACCTGCTTCCTGGTCTTGTACCGATTGGCTGCATTCTAAACACAGTAGGTCGAGCACTTGACATGGCTGCCATTCTCTGAAGTTATGTAACGCATTCCCTAAGTAGACCAGGTTGAGAGCGTGACGTCATTGCACCACTTCTCTACCTCGTCCACACAGAGATTGTATTGCTCCAGTCGATCTAAGCAGACTGATAGGTGTGCTCTGAATTAGTAAAGCAGAATGGTTGCGCAGCACTGCTAAGCATGTAGCAAAGCTTGTACATGTAATGAGCAAATATGGCTTTCCCCATTTATGTATATGATTTAAAAAATATTAATAGGAACATCTATAGCTTATTTACACACTTTGATTATATAATTTTAAGTAACCTGATCGCTTTTGTGTAGCTATCCAAAAAAGTAGCCTATACATTTGAATTAAGAACAAGGAAAAATCAACATCCATTGGAAGCTATAGACCTGGTTTACTGTAAACCTTTCCTGAACAATACATGGGAACTACCAGTGCTGACCTGTTTCTCTCTGGTTGTTCTGCTGATCCTTTGGCATGCTTTGTCACTGGCACATTAAAGGTATGCAGATCAGAAAAGTAATAGAAAAGACAGAAGTCCTTATTTGCACTCTTGTCCCAAGTTAGGCTACTTTCATACTGGGGCACGGGGCCACAGTAGCAGTATAGCGCCGCTGTTATAGTGGTGCTTTTGCACCGATCTTCGGGCGGCAAGAAGGGGTTAAAAGTGCCCGTGATGTGGTGCTTCGGAAGCAGTGCCCATTCATTCCAATGGGCAGGGGCAGTTTGCTCCCAACCCGCTCCAAGGATTCAGCTTGCAGGACACTTTGTGCAAGCTCACCGCCCAGTGTGAAAGCACTCAGGCTTTCACTGGGGCTGCAGGGGAGGCAGTCTTCAGGCACTTTACAGGCGCTATTTTTAGTGCTAAAGCGTCTAAAAACTGCCCCAGTGTGAAAGGGGTCTTAGTCACTCAAAAGTATTGAAACCAGAGGGTCAGCATGAGAGCCAGACAAAAAGCAATTGCAGAATGAGAACTCAGCAATGGCAGCCTCAGTGATTCTCTCATGAAATGTTTCCTTTAAAAAAAAAAAAAAAGTTTTCGTTAAACACGGTTACCAGACTGCTTTGGTTTGTCCTGCCTTGACATAACAGATCAGTGGTACCAAACAGTTCCGCTGTGATATAGCAGGGATCAAAGTATAGCCCCTTGGCTTGCTTGCCACTGTCTGGTCTGGTGACAGCATGCCAAAACCACAAATGTGTGTGAATAAATTTAAGTGGCGGTCTTTGTTTAGGAGCAGATGGATGCATACATGAAATAAGGCTCCCATTAAAACTAATATTTCAGGGTTAGCCATGGCCTGTAGAGAAGGACCACAAAGTTTTTGAACATTAAGCTTACTTTCACACTGTAGCCATGGCCGCGTTGGCGGTAAAACACTTTACTGTCATTTTAGCGGCGCTTTTCGGCTGCTAGCGGGGCATAACCCCCAAGAAGGGAATAAAAGCGCCCGTGTTGCGTTACTTCTGAAGCGTCGCCAATTCATTCCAATGGGCCGGGGCAGTTTAGGAGCGCTGTGTACAGCACTCCCAAACCACCCCAAAGATGCTGCTTGCAGGACTTTTCTTCCCATCCCGCAAGTGCACCGCCCCAGTGTGAAAGCACTCGGCCTTTCACATTGGGGTGGCATGGGAAGCAGTTTACAGACGCTATTTTTAGCGCTAAAACGCCTGATAACTGCCTCAGTGTGAAAGGGGTCTTAAGCTGGCCGATCCACTTTTGTAGGAACATGTTGGAAAAATGTCCTCTAACAGCTGTGGCAGCCAATCGCCTGCAGCTACTGATCAGTGTATTCTGAGAGCAGCAGTTCCTGCTGTCAGAAAACAATATCCTAGCAGTCGAAAATTCCTCCATCCACCTCATTTGTGTAGATGGAGGAATCTGTTAGCTGTGTATGCCCAGCTTAAGATGTTTCCAGACAGCAGTGGGAAGGATGACCACTAAAGCTTTACATCTGTGCTTGGATCATTTTTAAAGCACTTTGTGTATCACTCCTCTAAAACTAAAGGAAGAGAAAGTGTCTGATGTTTCTGTTAAATGTTAGGGGTTATTTTATCAAGCTGGTTAGGTAATAAACCAATCTGACCATGCCCAGCCCCTTCCTTTACTATAGTTTTTATAAACCAGATCAGAGGAAGCAGCTTCTGCAATAAATTGTATCTGGCTATTTATTCAAGCATTCTTTATTATTTCTAATATAGATTTTAAAAATATATATCTTTTGACAGCCAATTGAATTTCAGATCTTATCAGAGAGTCAGAGATAAAATCAGATAGCTTGCTCTGTTACTGATCTTTTCACTTTGGTCGTGAGTCTCCTTCCTGCAGCAGTACACCTTGTGTTTCCAAAATTATTTTTGATTGGTCAGCTTGGGTATGACATGCTGAGGAGTGGCCAAATTAAAGAAGAAACGCTTTAAGATTTTTCATCACAAATTTCAACTTTTTAAAATGTCCCCATACTGATGGTGCTAAAAGGTTGCCTGTCGTCAGCTTTGAATGCTAGAGAATGAGGATATCCCTGTCGTCTACAGGGGGGGATGGTGTGCCTATAATAAAAATGACAATGTCCTCCTTTACTTCTTTAGAGCCCCTGTTATAGTGTTAGCTTTTATAGTAAGTGTACACCTTGTGAGTTGGCCTTTGTCTTCAGAAAACCCAACCTTTGTGAATCACCCATGTACTGTACATTAACAAATGATCTCTTGTGACCGAAGTCCTTCTAAAACTGATATTTCAAAGCTTTGATTGGTTGCTGATGGGTGTAAGAGGAACCTTCAAGGATACAGTTATAACAAAGAGAAGTTTGGGAGTTGCCATTGCAGACTTGTTCTTGTAGACACATGGGTGGTCATCCTTCTTTCACCACTGAAAGACAACTAATGCTTAGGTTCAGCAACCAATTTACCGAAATCCGATCTGGTGGATTCTAATTGGCTGCTATTGGTTACTGCACTTAAACGCTTTATTGAATAAGGCCTTCTTTAACACACCGATCCTTGCTGGTTTATAATTACTTTTTTAATGATTACATTGTAAAATAAGTGTACAGCTCTAGTAGCTTGCACCTTTAAAAACAAGTAAGCAGTGGCAGCTGTCATATTTCTACCTCACCAAGCGCCTTTTAAACCATTCCTGCTTGCTCATTCCTCTTGGCAGTAGGAAAATATCTGCATTGGAGTTTCCAGGTCTGCCCATTTGTGGTAATTATACAGCCTAAGCATCAGATCAGATCAAACTTTGGCTTCTCTAATTAATTTTACTTTCTGAAGAATGCAGCAGTGATATCGCTTGCTTGACCTACCAGCGACAACTATGGGGGAAGAGACAGGAACTCTATCTGGAAGATCTAATTGCAAGAGTATTTGCAATTAATAATAAGTCTAAATGTTATGCAACCCTTTGAAGCTTGAAATGTCTGTTTGGGGCGAAGGTATTATTTAAAAATGGCCGCCAGAGTTAAGTCTGTCTCATGAGAACCCATTTAAAAGCCACATCAGTTGTAATTAGACCTTATGTGTATACATGTTGTATAGCTAACCGTTCCTCTTCTTATTATTCTGTTTTCTCTATTTTTCATAATGAAAAATTCCCCCTCCATCTAATAGCACATGGAGATTTGTAATGATTTGCAGGTGTCTTTCTGATTTAGTTACAGAGTAATTGTTCACGTGTGTTAACGCTGGAATGTATTTTTTCAGTTCAGTGTTAATATGAAACCATGAACCAAACCTGTTTATAATGCATTATAGTTTTGTGACTTTCATGCCTGAGATGATGTTACTGTTACATTGCACTGGACATTTCATTCAGTTCAGTTTTTGTTTTTTTTAAAAAACTTTAAAAAAAAAAAATGTCTTGTCGTTTTATCAAGCAGACTACACATTTTGTGATCTGAGTTCTCTTACTTTAAGTGGCGAAATGGGCGATGACCAAATGGCTATTGCACACACCGTTAAAGCTGAACTTCAGGTAAACATCTGGATACACATATAATCTGACTATACACCGATCAGCCATAACCTTATGACCACCCACCATAACTAGTCAAGGCATGGACGCCAATAGACCTCTGAAGGTATGCTGTGGTATCTGGCACCAAACCTTCAGTAGCAGATCCTTTAAGTCCTGTAAATTGTAAGGTGGGGCCTCCATGGATCCGACTTGTTGTTCTAGCACATCCCACAGATGCTCAATTGGATTGAGATCTCAAACTACTTGCGTTCCTCAAACCATTCTTGAATTCATCAGACCAGGTCACCTTCTTCCATTGCTCCATGGTCCAGTTATGATGCTCACGTGTCCATTGTAGGCATTTTTGGCTGTGGGCATGGGTTAGCATGGGTAACCTGACTGCTCTGAATTTACGCAGCCCTATATGAAGCAAACAACCATGCACTTTAAGCTATAGTAGCTTTTCTTTTGTATCAGACTACATGGGTCAGTCTTTGCTCCCCATGTGCATCAATGAGTCTTGGCTGCCCATGACCCTGTTGCTGCATCGCCAGTTTTCCTTCCTTGGACCACTTTGGTAGGTCCTGACCACTGCAGCCCGGAAACATCCTACAAGAGCTGACGGAGATGTTCTTGCTATGACGTTACATTTTGGCTCTTGTCACTCAAATACTTACGCCTGCCCATTTTTTCTACTATCAACTGCAGCAGCAACATGTTTACTTGCTGCCTAATATATACCACCTACTTTCAAATGCCATTGTAATGCGATAATCAATGTTATTCACTTTACCTGTCAGTGGTCATAATGTTATTGGTGATCCATGTGTGTGTATAGATATATACATACTGGATATGGGGTTGGCAAAAAGGGGGAATGGCATTTCTGTCCATGCAGTTCTGAGATTTGTATATCCCTGCCACAGAGCACAGACCTGTCTCCAAATTCTCCAAGTCTCCTGGAGGCCAGGTCAACATCTCAAACTTATGTTCCTGTGACGTGTGCCAGAAGGCTGCGGGTAAAGGGGGGCTGGGGCATGCGGAAGACATGCACTAACAATTATGCTGAACGGGCTCATCAGCGAGAGTCTCTAGTGTCTTCATTGATCTCACTGTGGTGCAGTGTTATAACCTGTGAAGAAAAATTAGATAAAGCAAAAAGAACTCAAAATTAAGCGCTAAAAATGCAGAAAAGTTCGCTCATACAGTAAATAAAGCATGTATTGGTGAATTGACCCAACTTTGTGATTGCAGCGTTCAGCTCCACCAACAAGAATTTATTGATTCTTACCTGCAGCCACTCCAGCCTCCCATGTGGATATGGCCTTACAGGTATTATAGACTCCAATGGTGAGATCTCTGCACACAAGCTGCCAGCATCACTCCCTGCTAGAGCTGCACGATTAGTCATAATAAAATCACAATCTCGATATACCCCCCCCCCCCCCCGCAATCTCCATCACGCATTGCCGCTATTTTCAGTGCAGTTAATGGAGACAGAGACGGGACACTTGGCGATCTGACTTGTGGGCGACTCAGCGTGACTTGACTGTAATAAAAATAAATGCAAGTCGCCTGAAGTCTGCCCAGGAACCTTTTTCTAAGTCAGAGCGACTTGAGTCTCTCCTATCTGGGCAGACTGCCAAGTCTGAGATCATTGCTGATAACTAGAAACATTGTATATCTTTGCTTCTTTTATCAAAGGAATGAACTCCTGTGTGTAGAATAGCTGTTTAACCATTTTTTTTAAATCAAACTGGTGTTTATTGACCATAGTATTAAGGAAAAGCAGTACAAAGTAAGAAAAAAATATCATTAGCGGAACCAGTGTCTTTTGCAATACATCATATCAGTGAAGTTACATCTTGCAGACTTACATGTTATCACATTGTGAACATTACATTGCTCAATACAATAATTACTATCCAAACCCCTCCATTCCCCTGCAAGGATCCATCCAATCTTTTCCACAATGCATATTCCCCCCCCCCCCCTCATGGGGGAAGGGACAGAAAGTTATACCAGCAGAAGTTTAACTGCAGACTAAAAAGAAGAACTAAGAGAAAAAGAAAAAGAAATTTGTTATGATTCTTGGGTCTCTCAATTTCCCCCTCTCTCCACTTTGTGCGACCAAACCTCCCCCATGGTCACCCAATACTGGTCCGGTGCCCTTTTCTCCTCAGTAATGGTCCCGAGGTCCCCCCAGGGACCCTCACTTCTCAAAGGCCGGCCAGCAGCCGCTGACCAACCAGTTCTAAAGGACTTAGCCCGGGGGTGTCCAGCCACAGCGCCCAAAGTTTCTCAAATTTACCGGGGCATCCCCTGTGTTGGTAAATGTAATGTTCCAGCTTAAGGGCATGACCCATGTGTATGATCCACAGCTTGGTAGTTGGTGGCGTATCCAGTGTCCATTTTAGGAGTATTAATTTCCTGGCTTGGAAGAGGGCCCTGGACACAGCAACTCGGGTATGTTCAGCTGTGATGGTATCCTCTAGGGATCCCAATATACAGGGGATGGGGTTGAGCGGTACAGTTGTGAGGAATACTTTGTTTATAGTGTCCAGGACCCCCCTCCAATATCTGTGGAGCTTCGGGCAGCGCCATAGGAGGTGGATAAGGTCACCCGTTCCCACCCTGCATTTTTTACAGAGGGGACTCGACAGTACTCCCATTTTTTTAGTGTCACCGGGGTGCGGTGGGACCGCGTTAGAATAAAGAGTTGTGAAATTCTCTGTGCTTGATTCAGGGAGCAAAGGGGGAGTGATTGTAGGGCATCCTCCCACTGGTCCCCGGATACCTCACCCAGGTCCTCTTCCCACCCCTGCCTTGCCTTCATAGGATAGTTAACCAGGTAGTCACGTAGAAGCATATTATAGCACAGAGAGATAAAACCTCTCGTCACGGTAGCTGTCTTAATCAAGTGGAATATAGGGGTGGGTGATTGAGACCAGTCTGTGCCCTCCCCTTGCGCCCTCACCGCATGCTGAAGCTGCAGATAATAGAAGGCCATATTATTTGGAAGGACATACCTCTCTTGTAGTGTATTAAAGGGGAGAAGTTTACCATTGCAGAAAATCTGAGAAAGGTGAGTGATACCATGTGCGCTCCATTTTGGACCCTGACTTATCTTAACCAGCTCCTCATATGAGGCATTGTTCCAGATGGGGCTGAACTCGGTGAACCCCCGCACCCCCTGCAGTTGCTTGGCCTTGTTCCATATTTTTTGCAGTAAGGCATATGTGGGCATTCTCTTGTTCGGTTTTTGAAATTGCAGTG
>BLSH010334420.1:1797225-1812165 GCA_018402905.1 Glandirana rugosa | reverse complement strand
CGTGCCCGTACACTTGTCAGCGTGAAGTGCCTCGAGGGCGACTGATGTAGGATGTTGCTAGGAAAGAGGGTGACTTCATGACGAGGTTGGAGGAGGTTATGGACGAGGAACGACAGGCCTTCCATGGCCCCTATGAATGTCAGGCGTAGGCTCACCACTCTATAGGGCGTTTCGTCTCTTCGGCAGGCGCCGGCTACGCCTGTCCCTCCGGGTTCTACCGCTGTCGGACGTCGAGGGTGTCGCGCAGGGAGCACCGCGACTGTTTGTCGTCCTGTCTTCCTGTCTCTCCCATTCTTCGGATTTGGAGGATCCGCATCTTCAGCTTGGGCAATGGGTGTGGAGTGTGCCGCGGCCGAGATCTTATGTGTGTAAAAAAGCATGTCTCGGGGCTGCTCTTTAGAGCCTTTAGGAGGTTTAGGCTTCTTACCCTCTCTGTCCTTCTGTCCTGCTGTTTGTCAGCGCCACGAGGGACGCGCTGTGGGAGCTGCAGGCTGTCGCCATCTTGGGCCTCCCTGTCCGCATCGGCCGCGGACGGCTTCTCTGCTTTGCGGGATATCTCACCACTCGGATGCGGACTGTAAGTATCCCCGGTACCTTCCGGACAGCAAGGAGCAGGTATTGGAGGAGGTTGGAGCAGTACTTCAGTGGGAGAAAGGATCGTTGTAGGATGTAGTCAGCGGGAGCTCCGTGAAGTGCGACTGTTCACATGCCCGTGCAGGCCACGCCCCGTTTAACCATTTAAAGACTAAATCTTTTCTGACATTTGCTGCTTACAAGTAAAAATCCAGTATTTTCTGCTAGAAAATTACTTAGAACCCCCAAACATTATATATATATTTTTTAGCAGAGACCCTAGAGAATAAAATGGCTGTTGTTGCAATATTTTATGTCACATAGTGTTTGCGCAGCGGTCTTTCAAACGCAATTACCCTTTCAAAAAAAAAAATAAATAAACTGTGCTGTTAACCCAATTTTTTTTGTATATGTAAGATGTAACGCCGAGAGAATCGTGATCTTTATTCTAAGCAAAAAAATTGTGATTCTTATTTTGGCCAGAATCGTGCAGCTGTGCTCCCTGCCATAGACTTTCTGCTTTCCTTTTTTATTTTACATACAGAGAATTCTACAGGAGGAGCAAGACTGTGCAGCTTATTGGCAGAGCTAGGAACTCATTATGGGCTATCGTGGCAGTCCTTGAAATATTTGAGGAACTGGTAGGTAATTCAGTCTTACTGCATCAATAAATAACAGAACTTTGATCCCCCCCCCCCCCCAAAAAAAATTGTTTGGCTTGGGTGTTTACTGGTTTCATTAAACAAAATTCAGGGCTACCAATTCTCCCATTCCGACTCTCACATTGGAATGGTGTCACAGGGTTTGCAGACTAACCCCTGGAGCTGTTCCTAGTTCTGAATACAGAGGGGCCAGTTTATATCCATGCAACTGCTGTTTGCCAGATTTTGGTGTTTTTTTGTGTACTAGCTCATTTTCAGTTTTCAAAGGCTGCCATTTGTAAATCCTTTTCCTTGTGTTTTTGGCACACTTTGTGCAAGTATGGCCAATTTATAAAATGTATATGTAGATGCAAACTTCTCATGGCACAGCTGTCTGCATTCCACAAAGCAGAGGAGTTGCCTGTCTCCTGCTGCGTCATTTGCTAAAAAGTTTTCACTGATTGGATGTTTTCCTTTGGTTAGCTATTTTTAAAGCTCTTCACTTTTTTTTACATATAGTTTACTACTTTGAGAAAAGTCCGCACTTTTTCACCAGTCCCCAATGTGGAATGCAGAATTTTAACCACTTCAATACTGGGCACTTAAACCCCCTTCCTTCCCGGACCAATTTTCAGCTTTCAGCGCTGTTGCAGTTTGAATGAGAATTGCGCGGTCATACGACACTGCACCCATATGAAATTTTTATCATTTTTTTCACACAAATAGAGCTTTTTTTTGGTGGTATTTAATCACCCCTGGGTTTTTTATTTTTTGCGCTATAAATTAAAAAAAGACAAAACATTTTCAAAAACAATGCATTTTTCTGCGTTTCTGTTATAAAATTTAGCAAATAAGTAATTTCTCTTGATAAATTTTGACCAAAAATGATACTGCTACATTTCTTTGGTAAAAATAACCCAAATTGGAGTTTATTTGGTGTTGGCGGACAGACAGATGTGATGGGGACTGTGACAGATGTGACGGTGACATACAGATGTTTTGTGTATGGTGACAGATGTTTGAGGACTGTGACAGATGTTTGGGGACTGTGACAGATGTGTATGGTGACAGATGTGACAGGGACATACAGATGTTTTGTGTATGGTGACAGATGTGACGGGGACAGACAGATGTTTGGGGACTGTGACAGATGTGTATGGTGACAGATGTGATTGGGGACATACAGATGTTTTGTGTATGGTGACAGATGTGACGGGGACAGACAGATGTTTGGGGACTGTGACAGATGTTGTGTATGGTGACAGATGTGATGGGGGACATACAGATGTTTTGGGGGCTGTTTTATGGGGACACTGACATGTATGGGGACAGGGGTATCAGTGTGCTTGGTGCACTGTGTGGGGGGCGATCTGTGACAGCTTTCTGCATGAAATCCTCACCATGCAGAAAGCTGTCACAGAGCTGCAGCTTCCCCCCCGCACTGAGCTCTCACTGAGCTCGGCGGGGGAGAACTGTCACAGAGATGCTCGTCTCTGTTTACAATTGGACACAGCCGTCACATGATCGGGAGGGCCAGTCACTGCGCCCGTATCCCGATCTCCGCTCAGCTGGATCCTGTGATCATAATGATCACAGGATCCAGCAGCAGCGCAGCGCGTGCCCGCGCTGCGAGCTCCCGTTCTGCAGGACGTATATATACGTCCTGTCAGAACGGGGAAGCTCCCACCCGGCCGTATATGTACAGTGGCCGGGTGGGAGGTGGTTAAAGGCTGCACATTTTAAAAGAATGGAAAAACGTACTGTTTCTAACCCCACAACAGTAAAATCAGTCTGTATGAGCAGTCTGTATATTCTGCAGTAAAGCATGCTTGTTCTACTCACCGTGGAGCCTAAGAGGTTTATCCTCTGCATTGTGTAAAAAGGCTGGTTGATCCTGTCTTCTCTGATCCTCCCCTTCTTTTACTGTCCCCAATCCATCTGCTGATAGAACAGAGCCTTGGGGGCACTGTGCACATGCTCAGTTTGGTGCATATTTTTTTTTCTTGATCAGCACGGGGCCAATCAGCACTGTCCAGACAAAGGGTCAGGGGTCCTGCAGCCTCATAGGACAGTCAGAAGAGAACGAAAAGGTATTTAACACTTTATATTTACTAAATAATTGCATTTCCATGTTCTGTGTACTGTGGGAGACCAGCAGGGCCCTAGGTTTAGTAACACTTTAAGCATAAACTAAGAAGCAGAAGCAAAGCATATGTATCCAAAGTATACCACTATTCACATCCCCCAAGGTCAGCCAAACGTCAATATGCATTATATTGGGATTTTTAAGGATACTGGGAAATCTCACCATCTTGTTTTATTAAATATAACATTTTAAACTTGCATTTCATTTAATGTTCTTAGCAAACAAATGCATATTGTTTTGTACATCTTTAGTTTATATCCAGCTCTAGGGATGAGGTTTAGGTTCTCATCGCTACCATGGGTATGAGACAAATCCTGATAATTTGAGAGTCATTGTCTTGGCAAAATTATGTGCAGACTTGCACTGGATTTATTTTTAAACCACAATGACTTGCATAGGCCTTTGAATTAATACCAGCATGCTTAGAGGGTGCTTTTGGTTAAGCCACCTCCCTCATTTTAATAATGGGTGGCACAGATCAGCCATAGTGCCAGTGAATTTGAATCTACTGTAGGGAAAGCATAGGGAGGGATTAGGGCACTTTGGAAAATGTACTTTAATTCAGATTGCTTGCTCTTTGGGCAGTTAACCACTTTGCTGCCTTTTTTGTTTGTATTATTGGGAACTTTCTGCCTTCCATTTTAGTTTGTGGTTGGTTTGAGGTTAGCAATCACTTTAGATACACTTTTGCTTCAAGATTTCCCTCTAGCACCAGATTTCCTGTGTAAATCTAAAGTGGTAACCTGCAAAGCAGGGATATCCAACTCACAGGCCATGTGCAGCCCAGGCCCATCTGGAGGGATGCTGGGAAGGCTGTGCAAGCACATCAGCCACGGCGGTGTACACAAACAAACTTGACCCATGCATGTCTGTAGGGATGCCATGCAGCCACGGCAGCTTACATTGAAAAGCTAGGCAAATGCAAGCCTGGAGGGATGTTAAGGCTGCCATGTTTGCAATAGCAGCAGCAGCAGGGAATGCAGAGACACCAGGTAAGTAAATGCTTCATGGCTGGAACTAGGGGGTGCTGCGCCCCCCCACCTCCCCACACAGCACATACATAGGTTACATTGACACTGGCCCTTTAGGGCCGGTGCAAATTGTAGTGGCAGTTCCTCCTGCAGCTAGGTACGGCTGCTGGCCCCTTTCCCTATAATGACAGTTCGCAAGCAGCCGCACGTATTCACACCATCTACACAGTCAGCGATCACCTACGGTGATCACTGCTGGACACACTTTGGCTGTGTAGAGACCTGTGAATAGGTGTGGCTGCCAGCGAACTATCATTATACTGAATGGGCTCCATCCATGGCTGCACCTAACTGCTGAGTGCTGCATGAGGAACTGCTGATCAGCTATCATTATTCGTCTATTTTATGTGCGGCTCAAGACCATTTCTCCTCTTCCAATGTGGCCCATGAAGGTCATAAGGTTGAACATCCCTGCTGTAAAGACCTTTAAAGCATTGCCATTATGTATAATATAATGTATTTAGTTTGTCACTGTTCCACGGGCATGCTCAATTTTAATGCGTGCCATGTTGGTATCTATTTACTCGGCATAACATCATCTTCTATATTTTACCACACAATTGGCTATCATAGTGTGTTTTTGTACATTAAAATTAACCACTTTAATATAGACAAATGATGGTGGGCGGATCCTCTCTTGTTCTGGGATGACGTCATATGACATTGTCCCAGTCTCACCATGCTCGCGTTGTGTACTTGGGACATGGAGCGACCCCGATCTCCGTATAGAGCTGATGACATGGCTCTTTACCCATGTGATCAGCGGCGTCCAATCACAGCTGATCACATGTAAACAAGGAAGTTCCGGTAATCAGCTCTCCTCGCCTCACATTGACAGGGTGTGAGGAGAGCCGATCAACCCACAGTGGAGACCTACACAGATAATTAGTGCCCTGATTATCAGTGCAGCCTCAACAGTGCCTATCAGTGCAGCATATTAGTGCCACCTCATCAGTGCCCGTCAGTGCTGTCTCATCAGTGCAGTATCATCAGCTCACATCAGTGAAAGAGAAAAATTACTTATTTACAAAATTTTCGGACAAACTAAGAAAAACTTTTTTTTTTTTCAAAATAGTCTTTTTTTTTTTTTCATTTATTTAGCAAAGAAAATAAAAAAAAAACCCAGTGGTGAATAAATCCCACCAAAAGAAAACTCTATTTGTGTGAAAAAATGACAAAAATTTAATTTTGTACAAAACACCCAGTGAATCTAATGTAAAAAAAAAAAAATCTTTATGCATGGCATCCCACTGAGAAAACACACTCACCAGAATTGAGGGCCAAGGCCAGCACAGCATGAATAGCAGGTAAGAAGATAATCTTGCACTGCTTGAATGCCGTCTCAAGTAGTAATCTCCACTACTTGCACTCAAAGCTCCTCCAAACCCCAGGATGGATGTTAATATTATGTTGGAAAGAAAGGCTCCAAAATAGTGTGATACTATAAAAGAAGTCTTTATTATAAACATAAAATGCTACTTATAAAGACCCTGCAGATCTCAGACACATCAAATTATAGGGCAAGCAGATGGCAGCTGTGTAAAAGCACTCGGCATACACAGAGATGAGCCTTCAATCAGCAACTGGCTGCCCAGTTTTCCTCCACTCATGCAACACTAGGACACAGCTCCTCTCCCCCTTGACAAAGTCCATTTGGGATGAAACGCGTTGGAACAGAACCTGGTAGATATGAGCTGTGAATGCAGGAAGTGGAGGATTACTCTTTGGGGCGGAGTCCAAACAGTGCAAAATGGTTGCTGTATTTTACTTTTTTTTTTCCAAAATGTTCTCTTTTTTCATTTTCTTAGCAAAAAATAAAAAGCACAGTGGTGATTAAATACCACCAAAAGAAAACTCTATCTGTCTCAAAAAAATCATATAAATTTAATTTGGGTAACAGTGTTGCATGACCATGCAATTTTTATTCAAAGTGCAACAGCGCAGAAAATTGGCCTGGACGAGAAGGGGTGAAAGTGCCTAGTATTGAAGTTGTTAACCTACCTGAAGAAAATGCCTTTTTTAATTTAAATAAATCAGATTGGGGTACTGCTGCTCAGGGTTGCCAACCGTCAGTAAGTTTACAGACAGTTTGTAAAAATCTGTGATTTTTACAACTGTCTGTAATTATCAGGGGGTCTGATAATTTTGTCATGCTACGTTGACTTTTCTTAAGTGTAAACCTGGCAAATTACTTTTTATAGGTATTGTTTGTGTTTCCATATTGTGTTTATACTGTTTAAATATTAGTTGTCTTAGTTTTTAATAGAAGTTCTGTCATTTTTCAGGTTGTGAGTAAAAAAAATATGCTCCGTCAGTAAATTTTCTTTGTTTTGTCTGTAAAAAATGCTGCGGTAGGTTGACAACTCTGCTGCTGTATGTAAGCCAAGCTAGCTATAAAAAAAAAAGCTATTTCACAACCAAATACACACTGCCAGTGTACGTTGTTACAGAGACTGACAATAAAAATCCTACGTACACCATGTACAGCTTTAACCACTTGCCCACTGTCAACCGCAGGCTCTTCTGGGCAAACCACCATCATCTGACGGCGGCTGCCAGATCGCCAGGGAGCGGGTGCGGTGGACTTGATCTCCGCCGGCCACCCGCAATGCCCCCCCCCCGGAGTGAAAGAACGGAGGTCCGTGTAAGTAAACACGGACCTCCCTTCTGTTAGAGGGGGAAGGGAGTGATCACAGCCTTCCTCTACATGGAAGCTGTGATCACTCCCCTCCCCCTGCCAGTCAAACACTAAGACAGTTAGAACACGCCCAGGGAACATAGTTAACCCTTAGAGCGCCCCCTGAAGGTTAACCCCTTCACTGCCAATGGCATTTACACAGTAATCAGTGCATTTTTATAGCACTGATCGCTGTATAAATGCCAATGGTCCCAAAAAAGTGTCAAAATGGTCCGACATGCCCATTGCAATATCGCAGTACCGCTAAAAATCGCAGATCGCCGCCATTACTAGTAAAAAAAAAAATAAAAACCCCAGAAATTAATTCTCATCATCCGTAAACGCGGCAACTTTTGCGCAAACCAATCAATAAACGCTGATTGCGATTTTTTTTTTTTAATCACAAATATGAGGAAGAATATAAATCGGCCAAAACCGATGAAAAAACATTTTTTTTAATATATTTTTTTTAAATTTGTATTTTAGCAAAAAGTAAGAAATTTGGGGTTTTTTCGCAAAATTGTTGCTCTTTTGTTTATAGCGGCGATCAGATCAAATACCACCAAAAGAAAGCTCTATTTGTGGGGAAAAAAAGGACGCAAATTTAGTTTGGGTACAACGTCGCACGACCGCGCAATTGTCAGTTAAAGCGACGCAGTGCCTAATCGCAAAAAGGGCTCTGGTCAGGAAGGGGGCAAATCCTTCCAGGGCTGAAGTGGTTAAGGTATCCCATAACTATGTTATTTAAAGGATTTGTGTTTTTCAGTGTTGTCCTAGAAGCAACACAAAAAGGCTCTCTTCCTGCTGTATGGTATTGGTGAAAAAAAAAAAATGGATTGTTGGCAGGGGTAGACTGCCAACTCATAGGGCCCCTGGGTGATAGGGGATCATGGGGCCTCTGTGTCCCAACCACAATCAAGCCACACCCACACAAAGGGAAATAACTGGAACAGATAATTTGTGACCCTCTCTGCAGCAGCTAGAGCAGGATATTTTGGCTTTCAGCTGCCGCAGCAAGAGCTGCAGAAGACCAGTTTGGCTGCATTCACACCTGAGCGTAGCGTTTTCAGGCAGAAATACACACATTTTTTACCGCGATTTTGTACAGGTCAAAAGGTCACCAATGTAAAAAGTAGAAAGACGCCCAAATCAAGCTACAAAAATACTTCCAGAACTTGTTTGAGCTTCAGGCGTTTTCAGGCTTTTGGCTTCAGGCATTTTTGAGTGGAGATGTGAACGGACTCCATAGAGAATCATTGATTTTTTTTCCCTCCAGTGTTTTGTAGCTTCAGGCTTCAAGCTACAAAACGCTCAGGTGTGAATGAGTTATTCCACCCACCTGCTACACTGATCACCTGCTCTATCCACACACGATCCTTCTTGTTGGGGGAACTGCTGGTGTGAAAAAAAGGCCCTGCTCATAGCCTGGTTCGGCGGGATGCCGGGAATGAGGCCCCCTACTGGCAGTGCCTGAATGGTCAGTCTGCCCTGTCCCCAGCCTGTCCTGATCCCCCCTCCCTCCCCAGTTTAATCTCATTATCCAATGACTGATCCAAATAAATCATCATCCTTATGGTAGGTTGGTAGATCGGTGGGTGCACTCAATGGTTTTGTCTGCCTTGGGTCTCTGTAGCAGATTCTGCACCATGCCCAGGTCATCAGCCTTGACAGCATGGAGCAGCTCCTGGTCCTTCTCCATCCTCAGTGCTGCATTCCGGGGGAGGATGATTCTGAGCACTGGAGAGTAAGGCTTTATCAATGCCTTGTTGTGCTTCCCATGCTCCAGATATACAGCTATGATGCTGTAGGCACAGGGGTGCTTTAGGCGCACTTACCTACATACTAGGGAGTGCACTGCTATTTTTAGGAGAACTCCAGTCAAAAACAAGAAAAAAAATGGATAGCCTGATTTCAGATAAAATAACAAAGCAGCCTTTTACTGTAATATTTTGTTTCAATCCAGACATTTCCCCAACTGTAATTTTTTTATGCTGCTAAATGTCCCCAGTCTGATGGCCAGCATTATTCAACCCACATCCTCTGAGCCCAGATTGTCCAGGACCGGCCAGCTTGTGACTGGACAGTGAAAAAAGAAACAGCACAGCGATGAGCTCATCTCCCTGTCACTCTTGTGCTGCTTCTTCCTGTCCACTTCTACTCTATCTCTGCTATACAAGAACTGCAATGGGCTGATACCAAATCAAAGTCAGGTACTTACACGGTTTGTATTTAAAAATACATTTAATGATGTATAAATCATAACAGAGCTGCAAAAATGTGCATCTTTTATATATCCCTGAAGTTCAGCTTCAGGGCCAGTTCAGACTGGAATCGCACATGGTCTGCGTTCTTGTGCAAATTTTGTGCTATCTAGTGTGATGCGATTTTCGAAAACCGCACTGGATCGCACCAAAAGTAATGCATGCGCTACATTTAGGCTGGGTTCACACGTATGCGAATTTGATGTGGGTTTCTCCACTTCCAATTCGCATAGCAGGAGATTGTGACTGGCTTTCTATGGAGCCGATTTACACATCTCCGTAGCGGCTCCGGTGCGATTTGCACAGGAGTCCTGTGTGTCTTTTGGTCCATTTCAGGTTGGACCTGAAATGGTGAATGGAGACGCACCAGACCCCTGCTGGGAGCCACTCGATCCCTCAGTGTGAGCTCAGCCTTAAAAGCGTTCTGCAACCGGAACGCATAGTGCTACGGTACCATGTGATCCGGTGCAGGCAAACACACTGTATTTTCAATCTCTGTTTGGGTTGTCATTAGGAACATATTGACACCTGCAGCAGATTGCATGCCCAGTGTGTTTTGAGCACAGAGTGGGAAAAGTACATTGAGCATGGGTTTCCAGCACCTCATTTTGTTGTGAATGGGCCCTTATGGAATTCAAGACAAAAGGCAGATTTTGCAGGGCACTTGGGCATATAAAATAACACCCTCCTATAACAATGACATGGCATAGCATAAGCATGAGCATAGCTGTTTGAGTTCAGTTCCATTTTAAGGTTCAGTAAGGTGGAATATATATTGGTAAGTTAGACTTAAACTTTTAGGACTGGACAGGAAATGTTTCTGTTTTATAACCTGCAGTAATTCTCCAGAGCCTCACCCTTCCTCTGGAACTCCCTACCCCATTCTGTCTGGCTATCTTCTACTATGTCCGCCTTTATGTTATACTTGAAAACTCATCTCTTCAGGAAGGCCTATCCCACCTCCACCTAATAAACCGTACTTTTACTTTCTTTATCAGCTCATCCATATCGCCCCACTTTTTGAGGCGGAAACGAGGGACACCTATTAGCAAAAGTGTGTAGGCACACCCCCTGCCACACCCTTAAAGGAGAATTATACAAAACAAATTATTAGTTAAATGCACAAGTGCTTTTTTCTCTTTCATTCATTGACAGACACAGCGATCCATTACGATAGGGTTATATCGCCCCCTTCAGGAGTAGGACTCGGTAGAAAAAAAAGGCTTGACTACGCCTATGGGCAGTTCTAGGTGATATACACTCCCCTACCTGCTATAGGCCTTCAGTTTTTTTCTGCCTAGTCAGGAGTAAGGACCTAGCTCCCTGCTGGGATTTCTAGTCCTGGCGATCTTTTTTTTGTTTGTTGTTTTATTTTTTCCTGGTTTATTTTTTGTGAGATCTACAATCAACTGCCAGGCTGGGTGACGGACTGGTCACTAAGGGCCAGAGGGTCTCCCCAGTCTGGCCAGCCAGCGCATGCAGACCGCAGCTACGCGCTAAGTCATCCGCGACATAGCCCCACTGGACAGGGGCTGGCCCTGCGAGTTAAACGTCTCATGAGGTCGCATACGACCGGGTCTAGGCCTGAGTCGCAGCGTCCCTCATGGCCGACAGCCCCCCCACTTCGGTGGTGAGGAGGATCTGTCTGGGAGCATTACCCGCACGCTTCGCCGGATCAGTGAGTAAAGGGGCCCCCACCTCTCCTTCCCTGGTGGGGTGTGGGGCGCGGGTACTCCCTGGGGTGGTTGGTCCCTCCAGGTTCTCCAGGTGAGTTTAATTACCACCTTAATCAGCCACAGAACTTGTGTAATTAATATATATCCTGGATTAAAGGGATGATGTGGCAACCCTAGCCCTGGTGTGGTGGTTGCCCCCTGTGGGGGCCTCAGCCGGGTTCCCTAGGTGGGGCTTCGAGGGTGCCCCCGTTAGGGGCCTTGATATTGCCCCCTGTGCGGGGCCTTGGTTTTGCCCCTGTGAGGGGCACTGGTGGCCCTCTGTGAGGGACCTCAGGATGTCCCGGTGGGGGGGCCTTGGCCTGCTACCACTGTGGGGGATGCCCCTGTGGGGGTAACCCCTGTGTGGTGGTGCCCCCTGTGTGGGGCCTCAGTGGTGCTCCCTGTGCGGGGGGCTGTCGTGGTACCCTGTGAAGCCAGGGTCCACTGTGAGGGACCTCGGTAGGAGGGTGGCGGGGCTCTAAGTTGGTGGCCCCCCGAGTGTCTTTTGTTATGTTTCTACTAAGGCGCTTAGGCGTATAGCCTAGTATATGGCACCCCGTCCTCCCCTGCTTCATCTTTTCAAACAATCCTACATCTGGTTCTGTGCCTTGGATGTGGCCCACCTTGCGGTTGGCGGCCACACTTTGGATTCGATCTGGTGGTAAGGATGATCCCTGCTCCACTGCAGTGGCCCATGAGGAGGCGCTGGTTGTCGCACTCATAAGGAGGACCGGCCATTTTTCTTGACACCCATATGCCGCCTTGCATGGCACATCATGTTCCCTCCTTAGAAGTGGACTGTTTCCACAGGTAGTGAATTCTCCTGTCTCTAGGTTGCACAAGGCAACATGATTCCAGTAAAGGAATCTCTGGCTGTTGTGATCCGGCAGAGATTTCTAGCAGAGTCCCTTGGCCTTTGCTGAGATGACAGACCTGCTGCTCTAGGGGCTGCAGTTGGCCTGCTGTGTTTTTTTTACTCAGTTCCCTGGTTGCTGAGCTCCCTGCTACCGCAGGGTACTGAGACTTGTATGTTGCTCCGTGTCGGTCTTTTCACGACATGCAGTTTGTTCATCCTTAGAGTCCACTGAAAAGGGTTCATATATCCTAACCCTCTTTGGTGTTCCGGCCTTGTTCGGGAAGAATACGCCCTTTTCAAATTTGTGCGTCTGTAACCAGATCGTTGGCAGTGCCCTTTGGGGGACTGTTCCAGTCCTGTTGTCTCGGGGGGTGGCTGTTCCGGTTCCGGTGTCGGACCAGTTTTCAGGGGTTTTATTCAAACCTGTTCGCTGTCCAAGTAAGATGACGTCCAAAGATATTCTGGTAATTCCTTTGGGCACGGATTGGCCTAGTTGGTCGTGGTACATCGACCTGGTGCGTCTGGTCGCCGGCGTTCCTTGACGGCTGTCTTTCGGAGAGGATCTACTTTCCCTATGGCCAATCTCTCATCCTGCTCTACAGTCGCTGGTTTTTCTGGCCTGGCTGTGTTGAACCAGGTGCCGGTGTTCCGATTTTGCTGAAGGCTAAGGAGCCTATCTCTAGGTGGATCTACCGCAGGACGTGTTAGGCATATATATCCCGGTCTGAGGGGTGAACAGAAATGAGCCTTGAGTACATTCGAGGGCCAGCTGTCAACCTTGGCGGTCTTCTGCAGCGTCCCTTGGTCTTGCATTACATGGGGTGTATCTTTTGTTTGGCGAAGTCTGTTTCCACTCGTGCGGCCTCTTCTACCACTGTGGGATCTGACCTTGATGCCTTCGGTTCTACAGACGCCTCTTTTTGAAGGTATCGGGAGGTTCCCCTGCTTACTCGGTTTAAGGAAGTGGCCTTTTTTGGGGGCTATCACCTCTACTGGCAGGGTGTTGGAACTGGTGGCATTATCTTGTCGTACACCTTCCGGTGTCCTATGAGGATGGGGGGGGGGGTTTGCCCTAGCTCATTACCTTTTCTTCTAATTCTCTTTTGAATTAGGACATGGTGTTGCCTACCCTGTGCCCTGATCAACATCTCCTATGGCGTTTGTCTTAAATGCCATGGATGTGGTTCAGGTATTTTTCGAGTGTATTTGGCAGCCATTGAATCTGTTCAGTGCCAGACTCACTGTTTGTGCTCTTGGAGAGGCCAAGTCACGGGGTCTGGTTCTTCCAGGACTATTTCGGAATCGATCAGACTGATGACTCAGGCCGGTTCTGTCAGGGGTTGGTCCCCTTCTTCCCTCTTGCGGCGTACTCTAGTCGGGCGCTAGTGCTTCTGGGTCTTCCATCATCAGGCGTCAGGGGCGCCAGTTTTGCTGGGCGGCCACCTGGTTGTTTATGTAACCTTTCGCAGCATTCAACGAAGTGGATGTGCTGCATCTGCGGATGTTTTCTTTTGGCCGCAAGAAGGCTACTTTAGGGGGTTCTCCCCTCTTGGGGTATATTGTTCAAGTTGGGCTCCAGTTGTTCTGTTGATAAAACACAAAAGAAAAAAGGAAAAAAGCAGACATTCCAAGGTATTTAGTAAGAGGCATGGCGAGTTTTTTGAAGTTGTACTTTTTTCCCACAATTCTTGGGAAAATGAAGAAATTATTATTTTTTTTTTTTTTTGCACAAAATTGTCATAACAACAAGTTATTTCTCACACACAGTATATGCATACTTCCAATTACACCCCAAAATACATTCTGCTACTCGCCCCAAGTATGGCGATACCGCATGTGTGAGACTTTTTCACAGCCTGGCCACATAGAGAGGTCCAACATGCAGGGAGCACCGTCATGCATTCTATGAGCAGAATTTTCACATCTGATTTCCTAACGACCTATTACACTTTTTTGAAGGCCCTGGAGCACCAGGACAATGGAATTGCCCACAAAATGACCCCATTTTGGAAAGAAAACACCCCAACGTATAATCTATGAGGCATTATGAGTCTTTTGAATTGTTCATTTTTTTACACAAGTCTTCGAAAAACGTGGAAAGAAAATGAAAACGCTTTTATTTTTACATAAAGTGGTAAATTTATAAGATATATACAATATATTTGCTGTTGACCTCTGAAAAAGAATTTTGCAATGTATATTTATATATTCATTATATTCCTTATTTGTATATTTGTATTTTTTTGTGACTGATTTTTGCACTTACTATTATAGTGACTATATATCCCGATCCTTCCTATGATCCTCTGAGGAAGCCCTTTCAGGGCGAAACGCGTTGGACAGGATAGGATCACCGAACCATTCATGGAACTGCATTCTCCAATCATCTCACCCTTTGCCTCACTTAATTCTTGCTCTCCGTGCAAGTCAGGTCTTCGGGTCATATATCTTTGTCCATGAATTGGCACTTCGATTTCAATTTGTTGTACAGAAAGCGGAATGTACAGTCACATTTTTGATGTTTTTTTGATGTATCCATAAGGTCTAGCACTCCAATTTTCTGGTGGAGCTAACCAATGTTGGTTTTAACATATACCTATTACATTTTGTACATTTTAACTCTATGTGTCGGTTATGTCTTTTCAGTTAGGGGGTACACCAGCACCTTTAACCACTTCAGATCCGCGCTATTGCCAAAATACGGCTCCAGCGCGGATCTGAAATGCCGGGAGGACGTCCATGGACGTCCTCCACTGCGCATGCCCCAGCGCGCCCCCTGGCGGCAGCGGCGGCGCGCGCGCCGCACGCTGCGCGAGCGTGCCCGCGGGTCGGGCGGACTCGATGTCCGCCCGAGACCCGCCGATCACTTTTAGGAGCCTCAGAACGGGGAACCGCCATTGTAAACACGGCGGTTCCCCGTTCTGTGACAGGGGACATACCAGAACTACTGATCCCTGTCACTGGGATCAGTTAGATCTGTTATGTTCCGACCAGTCCCGCCCCCCCCCCACAGTTAGAACACACCCAGGGATGTTTTACA
>BLSH010334420.1:1771862-1787952 GCA_018402905.1 Glandirana rugosa | reverse complement strand
CCAACCTCCGTGATCCCACAGGCTTCCTCCGTTAGGGGTGTGAGGACTCACGTTCTGCCTACTCATGCTTGGCTCAGATACTCTCCTAGACCAGATCCAAGTGTTTGGTATACTGAAGGGCTAGATTGAGGACACCAAGAGGTAGTCAGGTCCTGTAGGACTCAAAAGATGTCAGTCCAGATCTGGATCTTGATCGACATTCAAGAGAGGCCCATGTCTATAGCCGTTAGAGATGACCATGTAGTACCCGGTCCGTACCCGAGTCCCGATAACCTCTGTTTTTATTTTATTATATATGTGTGTTATTTCAGTGTATGGACGCAAATTTCGTTTGGGTACAACGTCGCACGACCGCGCAATTGTCAGTTAAAGCGACGCAGCGCCGAATCGCAAAAAGGGCTCCGGTCCTAAAGCTGGAAATCCTTTTATGTGACTTTATTGTGTGTATATATTATTTTATTTTTGTCTCCAATAGCCCTGAGCCCATGCCTGGCCCATGATGTACCAGTAGAGATTGCCGATATCTGTACCCGGAGAGAACTTACAGCTAGTTCTAGGTCTAGACCTGACTGTAGAAAACTCAGGATGTCCTGGACTGATGGAGAACCACAGGAGTTAGATCGGGAAGTCATATGGTTTGTGAACCTAGACCAGATCCTCTCATAGACTCGGTTCGTACTCATCCGTCTTGCACTCAGGAGTGTGGGGATTGCCTCCTTCGGACACCCTAGTGCCTCCAACCTTTCCCTTTCAAAAACCACACCTACAGGTGCAACTGGCTTGGGCATGGGTGCAGGGACGTACCCTGGGATAGTAGATCCAGTCTGGGTGGTAATGGGACTGGGTCCCTGTAACTGAGGAGTGATAGAAGAGGAAACCAGGGTCTGTTGGGCCAGTAAGGAAACACTGCGACCACTTCTACGTCTTCCATCCTGAGTCTCCGCAAAAATTGGAGGACTATCGGAATCGGAGGAAAGGCATATGCTCTGTGGAACTTCCACTGCTCTGTGAGAGCATCGACCCCGTAGGCCTGAGGGTCCCGGAACCTCGAATAATACCTTGCTAGTTTCTTGTTGCATGGTGAGGCAAAAAGGTCTACCTCTGGAGAGACCCCCAGAGATAAGATCCACGCAAACACTTCCCCGTAGAGCGACCACTCGTTGTCCAGGCGGACTCGAGAGAGAAAATCCACCTGGACGTTCAGAACTCCGGGAACATAGGTTGCTGTAATGTTGCTCAGATTCCTCTGTGCCCATAACATGATTGGCTCCAACTCCTGTAATAAACTTCGGCTCCGGGTCCCCCCTTGTCTCCTTATGTAGGACACCACCGTGGTATTGTCTAGTCGAAGTGACACAGCTGAACCCGCTGTCAGATGGTGAAAAGCCTGCAGTGCTTCGAAAGCTGCTCATAGTTCCAGGACGTTTGAAACCACCCCCCCGAGAGGGGAAGTTCCAAACGCCCTGAGCCACCTCTGCTAGACAATGTGCACCCCAGCCTCTGTTGCTGGCATCCGACGTGATAGTCACCCACATAGTAGGAAGAAAGTAATGGCAATTGCACAGATTCTTCCGATGAAGCCACCAGAGAAGGTAGCCCCTCATGGTCCGAGAAATGTAGATGCGTTGAGACTTGTCGTCTGACTGCCACTGTTGAAGAAACCCTCTTTGAAAGGGTCGCATTATCCACTGTGCCCACTTCACCATGGGAATCGTTGATACCATTGTCCCAATGATCCTCAAGCACTGGATGGCCTGAAGGTACGATGTCACTATCTTCTCCTCGGGTAAGGAGATGGTGCCCAGAGTCGTGCTGAAAAGGGCACCGAGGTATACGAGAGACTGTGAGGGCTCCAGGTGGCTTTTCTCCAAGTTGAGAAGCCATCCAAACTCCCGGAGGGTGGCGATGACTTGATCCCGGTGTTCTATTATTTGGGACTTGTCCTGAGCCAATAGAAGCAGATCGTCCAGATAATGATAGAGCCGGATACCTCTGGTTCTTAACAGTGCCACTACAGCCAACAAGACCTTCGAGAAGACTCGAGGAGAGGTTGATAGTCCGAAGGGTGGGCAGGTGAACTGACAATGGAGCTTCCCCACGGCAAACCGGTGGAACTGCTGAAACCCCGCTGCTACAGGCACATGGAAATATGCGTCCTTCAAGTCTATGGAGACTAGCCAGTCCCCGGCCTGGACTGCCTGTTTGATTGTGGACAACGTTTGCATTTTGAACCTTTCTCTCCTGATGTGGTTCAAGTGAGTCAAGTCTATCACTGGTCTCCAGGTGCCGTTCTTTTTCCGCACCATGAAGAGAGGGGAATACATCCCCAACCCTCGCTCGTCGTTTGGGACAGGAATCGTGGCGCCTTGTGCCAACAAAGATTCTATGTAGGCTAAAAGGATCTCTCTTTTTCCTTTTGAAGCTGAAAGGGTTGTGGGAACGAATCTCAACCTGGGCGGCTTGCTGAAGGCTCACGTATGGCCCTGGCAGACCGTTCTGACGGTCCATCCATCCTGGATTGAGGCCGCCCAAACATGTCGATAGCGGAGCAGAGGAGCCCCCCCCTAACATGCTTGGGCGGGCCCAATCTCAAAAGGACTTGGAAGGACCCCCTTCGCCAGTCGGACCGTTCTTAGTAGTCTTCTTGATAGATGACTGCCTGGACCTCCAAGATCTGGAGAATTCTCGGCCCAGCTTGTAGCTGCGTGCTTCCTTGGAACGGACCTGGTTCTGCTTCCTCGAAAAGGGGCGTCCCCGGCCCTGCCCACGCCGGTCCTGAGGGAGGAACCCCAAACTACCCCCAGTGGCTCGGGTTATGGCCGTATCCAACTTGTTCCCAAAGAGAGAGGACCCCTGGAACGGGATTCGGCACCATACCTGCTTGGATGCCAGGTCGGCCTGCCATGGACGGAGCCATAAGGCCCGCTTGGCCGTGACGGTCGAGAGCATAACCCGAGACAATAGCCGAATAAGGTCAAGAGAGGCCTCCCCCAGGAAGGCGGAAGCCAGCCTAAGCTCCTGGATAGGGGAACTCTTGGCCACCTCATCCAAGACATTCCTGAGAGTCTCGTCCACACTGTCTGTCCACTGCTCCATTGCCTTTGATGTCGCCGCCAGAGCTAAGGCAGGCTTACAAGCCATACCCGCAGACAGGTATGCCTTCTTAAGGTCAGAGTCGATCCGTCTGTCCAGGACATCCCTAAAGGAGACTGTATCCTCCAGAGGGAGTGTGACATGCTTGACCAGTCGTTTTACAGCCGCATCCACTAGGGGGGCTGATTCCAAGTGACTGACCTCCTCTTCCTTGAAGGGGTACAGTATCAGAACTTTAGGTAACAAGGAGTTCTTTCTGTCAGTCTTGGACCACTCCTCCGAGATGACTTCACCTAGTTCCGTGAGAAAGGGGAAGTTGGCGAGATCCTTCTTCAACTGTTTAAAATATTTCCTCTGTTTAGGAGGAGCGGCCACGGGATCCTCCCAATTCAGGGCAACCCTTACTGCTTTGACCAACAGGGCGACCAGGGCAAAATCAAACCCCCCATACGGCTCCTCAGACTCTGAATCCTCTTCCAAAGAATCGGCGGAGGAGTGATCTGGTTGGGAGAGATCCCAGGTATTTGGAGCCAGCGGCTCTGCCACTGGTGTGCCCCCAGGCCTGGCGGGAGACCCACGGGTTCTGCCAGTCTCTATCCCCTTAAGGGACTCCTTTATGACCTTCTTCACAAGGGACTCCAGCTGAACCGTCTCTCTCCTCTTTCGCCGGCAGCTCTTGCATAGCAGGGGTCACAGAGAGATCTCCCGTTTGGTGCCCGCGACCTGCACCCCCAGTAGGTATGCTCAGCTGAGCGACTGGAGTGGGTCGCTGAGTGATGGGCCGGGTCCCTACCACGGTGACTTGACCTGGAGGGTAACCCGTGGTGCTTGGATCTGGAAGAGGAGTGTCGGCCATGGGACTTAGACGAAGCACTTCTTCTGTGCTTGGAACTGTGATGATGACCCGACCTAGAGGAGCTGAAACAAAGCAACAGAGAAAGGTAGACACAAGGGTTAGGGTAAGAGCCTCCACCATACCCCCCACCCCCCCCTCCGCAGGCCACATCCCAGGGAGAGCGTACCTGCGGTGGGAGGGTTGGCCACAGGCTGGCGGTGAAGCGTCTCTGGTACCGGAGGTCTCCATAGAGGCTGCAAGAGAAGATCCCGGTTAGAGCCAATCACAGCTGCCCCCGGAGCCTGGACCCCAGCAGCTCCCCTGCCTACCTTGAACCAGGCAGGATCCTGCACGGGGAAGTCGGCGCTGAAGCCCGCAATTATTCCCAAGGACTGCGGGCTTCTTCCCTGTTTAAATTTGGCGCCTCCAGTGACGTCACCGCTACGTCAGCGCGCACGCACAACAGCACGTACAACCGCGGGCAGCGAACCGGGAAGTGAACGGCGGCTGGAACGCACTAGGAAACCAGCCGCCATGCTTCTCAGCCACGGACCACCAGGGAGAAACAACAACGAGGGGAAGATCCTACCACAAAAGGGAGACATGAACAAACACTGCTGCCACGCAAGGTAATCCACCAGACACTGCCACAACTTCTTGCCAAGGTAGTGCCCATGCCGTCCCCTGGGGTACATTAGGCCGCCCGCTAGTAGCTAGGCTAGTGGCCAAAAATGTGCAGCCTACCTGCCAGTGGCTAGGCATCCCGGCCTCTTCAGCGCTCTTCCATTTGCCCCCTCCATACCCCGCTAGTAGCTAGGGCTTATAGGAGTATGCGACTTGTCCATCTCCTAAGTCGTAGCTCGGCTATCCTGCGGGAGGAAATCTTCGGGTAAGAGGACCACCTACTCGGTCCTGCGAGGAGGACAAAAAAGGAACATGGCCGCTGACCCGGAACAAAGATTTATGGGAGAGGTGTCCTATAGGGTATTAGAGGCGGGGCTAAACTCACACGTAGGCTGCCATGGAGTCTGTCAGGAAATATACTTTTTTGAATTTTAATGCAAAAAAAAGACAATACATAACCCATTTTTTTTTAAAAAATATAAAAGATGATGTTGCACCTTAGGGGATGTCTTAAATGCCTTTACAAGTTACCACTTTAGATTTACAGAGGAGGTCTAGTGCTAGAATTACTGTCCATGATGTGACGTTCGCGGTGATACATCACATGTGAGGGACAAACTCTGTTTGGGTGCGTACGGAACCAACACACTCATTCTCCTTTGCACAGGGGACAGGGGTACTTTTAATTTTTTTTTTTTTTAATATAATTTTTTTTTTTTTAACCACTTCAGCCCCGGAAGGATATTTCTTACTTTTTGCTAAAACACATATCCAAAAAAAATATATATAAAAAAACATTTTTTTTCATCCGTTCTGCCCGATTTATATTCTTCCTCATATTTTTGGGAAAAAAAATCTCAATCGGCGTATATTGCTTGGTTTGAGCAAAAGTTGCCGTGTTTACGAATGATGAGAATTTATGGGGTTTTAATTTTGTTTTTATTATTTACTTGTAATGGCGGCGATCTGCGATTTTTATCGGGACTGTGATATTGCAGCGTACATGTCAGACCATTTTGACACTTTTTTGGGACCAATGGCCTTTATAAAGCGATCAGAAATGTAAATATCCGCTAATTACTGTGTAAATGTCATTGGCAGTGAAGGGGTTAACCTGCAGGGGACGCTCTAGGGGTTAACTGTGTTCCCTGTGTGTGTTCTAACTATATGGGGGCTGGGCTGACTGGGGGAGGAGAGTGATCACGGCTCCCATACATACACAGGGAGCCTGCGATCACATCCCTTCCCCCTCTGTCAGAATGGAGATCCGTGCTTACATACACGGATTTCCATTCTGTCACTCCGGGGGGACAATTGCGGGTAGCCAGCAGACATCGAGTCCGCCCTACCCGCTCCCTGGCCCCTCCCGGAAAAAACAGTGAGCGTGCGAGCACGCCTTCGGCGGCGCGTGCGCTCATAGTGCGCAATCTCGCAGCTGTCGTCACCTGATGGCGATTTGCGATATCGAACCAAGTTTCCGGGCAACTGGTTAATCAATTTTTTTTGCTGTCACAAGGAATGTAAACATCCTTGTAACTGCAATAGGCATGTGACAGGTACCCTTTATGGGGGAGATCTGGGGTCTATAAGACCCCAAATCCCTCCTCTGCCCTTAAAAGCATTTAAAACACCAAGACTGGTGTTTTTGAATCCTTTTGATTTTTTAAAAATTGTTCCATTGACATCCAGGTAAACCGGAAGCGAAGGCTTTGTTCAGCTGTTGACCAGCTGGTGGATGCCCTTGCTGGTCGCTCAGGCTCTTCTGTCCCACCACGGAAGGTTGCGGGGGGGCGTCCCCTCCCGCTGCTTCTTGTAAAAGCAGTCCAGCAGCTATTTAGCCACTTGGATTGCTTTTACAAGAGAGCCGACCGCCGGCTTATAAAAAAAAAAAAACATACCGGGGTGATACCTGCGGCTGCAGGAATCATCCTGGTAAAACCACCTGAAGTCCAATGGTTAAAGCCTGATTCCATGTTTCTTGTGACCAAGCCACTCCAAACAAACTATTTGCTTCACTAGCAGATGCAGCAGCTGGGAACGTATAAACTGTATGTAGCTTCAGCTAAATACAGAATACAGTATACAGCACTGTTGTAGCACCCTCTACCTAAGTAGGTGCTAGAGTGTGGGTTTTTTAATGGGGATAAGTAAATTTAATCAGGCCTAGCTGCCTGTTAGTTTGGTTTGCTGGGCTGGGAGTGTCTCAGGGTAGCAGCTGGTGACTCAAAGGTGGTGTCACCAGGGCCATCTTACTGAGCGGGCACACCTGGGCACAGCCCAGGGGCCCCAAGTGCTCATGGGGCCCCTAGGGTGCCCAGGTGTCCCGCAATTGCACTCTGTGCGCTGGTGAGAATGCCAACGGCTAGACTTACAGAGCAGCCGGTTTCTCTCTCTCCTCTCGGACACACACAGTGCACAGCACTGCACCCGCCCCTCCTCCTCCTCCTGCTGACAGCTATGAAGTTCTCCTGTACAGAGGAGGAGGGGGGAGGAGGCTCACCTCGCTCTATCAGGAGAAGATAAAATGCAGGTAACCCTTACACTGCTGGCACTGCAAGGATCATTTTCAACTTCAACTGGAATTTAACATCATTTTATGTTTAGTGAGAGTGCTGAGGGGTTGGCTTGCATTGTGTTCTTCAGGTTTCCAGGTGGTAGGATTGTTTGTGTGAAGACTGGCCCAACGCTGTATCTTGGCCTAGGCCAACAAGGCCCAGGCCTAGGGCGGCACTTTGCAGGGGGGCAGCACGAAAAGAGTCCCCAACGGCTTGCACTAAACTTTTAGTCTTATTGGGTGGACTGGGCCAGGAGACAAACTGGTCTGGCACCCCCATAAAGCGGCTGCACTTGCTGCCAGTATGACAATACCGGCAGGCCCCCATCGGAGGGGGGACAGCCCATACATATGTAGGGGACCTGGGCGTCCCAAGGGGCCCAGGGGACGGGCCCCAACCAATGTGTTGTTGTGCCGCCCAATAGCCAAACAGGAAGTGTGAGGAAATCTCTTAAGGAAATCCATTCCAATCCCCCCAAGGCCCTCAGAATTAGTGTCCCCACTAAGAAATGTCAGGGCGGGTCTTAAACAGGAAAGGGTGAGGCCTTGACAGGAAAGAGTGGCTCATATTTAAATTAGGGGGGGGTGCATGAGTTTAGTCAGCCCTAGGGCAGCACAAAACGTAAATACACCGCTGGACTGGCCCTTGCATGCCCCCGATCTCCAGCTATAAATTGTATTTTATTTCTCATGGCAAGAATCCTGGCAGTGTTGACAGAGCTGGAGAACACAGCTAGCTCTTGGGGTTTTGCAAAAAGTATGTGAACTTCCCTCCAAATGTGCAATGTGTCAATCACAGCCGGTCATGTGATGTAAACAAACCTCAGTAACGAGCTGTTACCGCGGTTCTCCCTGTCACACACCGATCGGTGTGTGACAGGGATATAGCGGTAACAGCTTGTTACTGCCTACTGTACACCAAGCACATTGATCACCCCCCCAATAAAGAGGACCTGTCATCACCCCATCAAAGTACCTGTCACACCCCATCAAAGTACCTGTCACAGCCCATCAGAGCACCTGTCACCTGCCCATCAGAGTACCCGAGTACCTGTCACCTGTCCATCAGAGTACCTGTCGCCTGTCCATCAGAGCACCCGAGTACCTGTCACCTGCCCATCTGAGTACCCGAGTACCTGTCACCTGCCCATCAAAGTACCCGAGTACCTGTCACCAGACCATCAGAGTACCCGAGAACCTGTCACTAGCCCATCAGAGTACCCGAGTACTTGTCACCAGCCCATCAGAGTACCCGAGTACCTGTCACCTGCCCATCAGAGTACCAGAGTACCTGTCACCAGCCCAGCAAAGTACCTGAGTACCTGTCACCTGCCCATTAGAGTACCTGAGTACCTGTCACCAGACCATCAGCCCATCAGAGTACCTGTCACCAGCCCATCTGAGTACCCAAGTACCTGTCACCAGCCCATCTGAGTACCCAAGTACCTGTAACCAGCACATAAGAGAACCTGAGTACCTGTCACCAGCCCAGCAAAGTACCTGAGTACCTGTCACCTGCCCATTAGAGTACCTGAGTACCTGTCACCAGACCATCAGCCTACCAGAGTACCTGTCACCTGCCCATCAGAGTACCCAAGTACCTGTCACCAGCCCATCAGAGTACCCGAGTACCTGTCACCTGCCCATTAGAATACCTGAGTACCTGTCACCAGACCATCAGCCTAGCAGAGTACCTGTCACCTGCCCATCTGAGTACCCAAGTACCTGTCACCAGCCCATCAGCATACCTGAGTACCCGAGTACCTGTCACCTGCCTACCTGAGTACCTGTCACCAGCCCATCAGAGTACCCGCGTACCTGCCCTTCAGATTACCCGAGTACCCGTCACCAACCCATCTGAGTAACTGAGTACCTATCTGCAGCCTATCAGAGTACCCAAGTACCCTTTACCAATCCATCAGATTACCCGAGTACCTGTCTCCAGCCCATCAAAGTACCCAAGTACCTATCTGCAGTCCATTAGAGTACCTGAGTACCTATCTGCAGCCAATGCCTCATAGAATATACCTCGGGTGTTTGCTTTCCAAAATGGGGTCATTTTGGCAGTAATTCCACTGTCCTAGTGCTCTGGGGCCTTCAAAAGTGTGATAGGTATGAATTAAATTTTATGTGTAATTCATGCTCATAGAACACCTGGCAGTGCTCCCTGCATGTTCGGCCTCTGTATGTGGCCAGGGTGTGAAAAAGTCTCACACATGTGGTATCACCATACTCAGGCCGAGTAGCATAATATATTTTGGGGGGTAATTTTTGCTATGTGCATGCTATGTGTTAGAAGTATCTTATAAATTGACCACTTTGTGTAAAATATAAAAGCGTTTTCATTTTCTTTCCACGTTTTTTGAAGACTTGTGAAAAAAAATTAACCATTCAAAAGACTCATAATGCCTCATAGATTATACGTTGGGGTGTTTACTTTCCAAAATGGGGTCATTTTGTGGGTAATTCCATTGTCCTGGTGCTCCAGGGCCTTCAAAAATTTAATGGGTCTTTAGGAAATTAGATGTGAAACTTCTGCTCCTAGAATGCCTGACGGTGCTCCCTGCATGTTGGACCTCTCTATGTGACCAGGCTTTGTAAAAGTCTCACACATGTGGTATCGCCATACTCGGGATGAGTAGCAGAATATATTTTCGGGGGTAATTTTTGCTATGTGCATGCTATGTGTTAGAAATATCTTATAAATTGACCACTTTGTGTAAAAATAAGTGTTTTCATTTTCTTTCCACGTTTTTCGAAGACATGTGGAAAAAAATGAAACATTCAAAAGACTCATATTTCCTCATAGATTATACATTGGGGTGTTTGCTTTCCAAAATGGGGTAATTTTGTGGGTAATTCCATTGTCCTGGTGCTCCAGGGCCTTCAAAATTGTAATAGGTCGTTAGGAAATTAGATGTGAAAATTCTGCTCCTAGAATGCATGACAGTGCTCCCTGCATGTTGGACCTCTCTATGTGGCCAGGCTGTGAAAAAGTCTCACACGTGTGGTATTGCCATACTCGGGGCGAGTAGCAGAATATATTTTGGGGTGTAATTGGAAGTATGCATATGCTGTGTGTGAGAAATAACTTGTTGTTTTGACAATTTTGTGCAAAGAAAAATAATTATAATTTCTTAATTTTCCCAAGAATTGTGGGAAAAAAGTACAACTTCAAAAAACTTGCCATGCCTCTTACTAAATACCTTGGAATGTCTACTTTTCAAAATGGGGTCATTTGGGGGGTATTTGTACTTTCCTGACATTTCAGGGCCTCAAGAAATGAGATAGACCATCAGTGCATCAGGTGTGATCAATTTTCAATGATTTGCATCATAGGTTGTAGACTCTATAACTTTCACACAGGCCAAATAATATACACTTATTTGGGTTATTTTTACCAAAGATAGGTAGCAGTATAGGTTTTGGCCCAAATTCATGAACAAAAATTACTTAATTGCAAAATTTTATCACAGAAACTAAAAAAAAGTGTTTTTTTTTTCAAAATTTTCGCACTTTTTTCAATTATGTCGCAAAAAATAAAAAACCCACACGTTCTTAAATACCACCAAAAGAAAGCTGTATTTGTGTGAAAAAAATTATAAAAAATTTTGTTTGGGTACAGTGTAGCATTGTCATTCAAAGTGTGAGAGCGCTGAAAGCTGAAAATTGGTCTGGGCAGGAAGGGGGTATAAACGTCCGGTATTGAAGTGGTTAAATTTTGACAGAAATTATTTTATTGATGTGTTGATATCTTTGATTATGTATGTGAACTATTAATCACCAGTAATTCCGGTTTTGTAGAAAATTGTATAAATATACTTGTATCTTAATAAATTATTTTATTTATTAATTTAATTGGGAGATTTCTATACATTGGTAAGAATTCCCCATAGATTAAAGAACTCAGGAAATTATCGTGGTGTATTCCTGGTTGTCTGAATCAAGACTCATATTCAATTAAGTTAATTTATAATTGCCACAATCGGCTGGACTGCATATCTACTATTTCTATAATCAGACACTACCTGTTTGTTTATCAATTACATTCGCCAAAACATTAAAATTCCCCATTTTTTTTTCTCATTAAAATTCTATACCACACATACACAACACAGGTGAGCGCTGGCAAGGGACGACCACCTTCTGCCAACTTCTTCATGGTGCCTGCCGCTAGCTGCAAGCGCTGAGACTGTTCCTGGGCGTGGCGCCACCCCACGTTACCAGAGGGGCTGGTGCCAAAATTCCTGATAAGCAGGCTTGCTGCATGTCACGTTGCTGTAACCCCTTGTGTGAAGGATGAAACTTTGCAAACACGCTGACCCTAGCAGAACTTGTCCAGACTCGCTGACTTAGCTGGTGGTTGCCGATAGCAACAGTAATTCGTTGTAGCCACTGTTTTGCTGGAAAGCACACTCTAAACACAGTCTCTCCCCTTAGCAACAAGAACAGTCCTAGGCATAATTTACTGTAAGCATGAGTTGGAGCAAAAAGTTCAAGATGCACAGCTTTTACAGATTGCTGGGTATATTTGTAATCCAGTGGGTAATGTCCAGCTTTTGCAGAGTGCTGGACATATCTGTAATCCATGGGCACGATCGCCCGGAGTGGCTGCCACAGGTAACACAGCACATGCTACAAAGTCACTGAATTAGCAGGATGGTGTAAGTGTCCGCGCGACTGAACGAGCAGGAACAACAATTGGTGACTGCTCCCGTGGTTGCTATGGGCAACGGCACTCACACTAATCACAGTTCAATGAGCAAATCACATAGTCCTTTCCCCGGTTCAATCCCTTACTAATGGCAAAAATAGTCACATTTCCTTGGCTCAGTTCATATTTCCGTTGCTAGGGGTAACGAGTGGCAGAATTACTTGAGACAGATGAATCCCGCATACAAGCCCCCAAATGTAGCCAATGACCCCCTTAGGGGTGGCTGAGTGTTGTGGTCCATCTGCTCACACTGCTCTCAATCACATCCATACCACACCGAGAGTCACATAACAGGCTGGTACTTTGTTTTTGTTTGTTTTATTAGGGGATTGAACTTGGATGGGGATTAGGGGTGTTATGGGATGCCCATAGGATTAGTTGCAAACTTGCACAGGACCACTATATACAGCTCCGTATATACATCTCCTCTTGTCCTCCAGCACTTCATTTGTTTCAGTTACACTTCTTTCTCCAGCACATTACTTGCTTCTCTAAACTCCGGTTCCTCTCTCCTGCACATTACTTGTTCCAGGCCCAGAATGAAATTTACTAGGCCTTTTCCACCATTCCTCCAGCCTAGCACATGGTGAGGCCTGCATTGCTGTGTGCAGGGCCTAAGAACCACCCATTACAGTTGGGACAGTTGATCCCCTAGTGTGGAGGTACACTGATGTGCTAGCCGGCCTGATGGACTACTACTCCAAGCCCATCCTCTTGCTCCAGGCCCTGTCAGCCACTCCAGCTGCCTTGGCCTTCTCCACAGCCACCATTACACCACAGTCCCTTACTGACATCTGCATCCTTCCCAGATTGTTTCTCACCCCAATCCACTCTGGCATGCCTCTACAACTTCCCAGGGTGTGTGCCACTCCCCAACCACTTGGTGGACTCCCGACTAAGCCTCTCCAGTGGCGCTTTCTGTTGCTCTCCTGCTCCCTTTGTATGCTGCTCCAGGATCTCTCTCCTCTCCTCTCCTGGCTGCCCCCGAGCCCAGGCCTCAAGGTCACCCCCCCCGACTGGGGGCTCCCTCCCGCATGAGGCCTCCGCAACCTCAGCTACATTCCAGCTCCCTCTTCCACCCAAACTCCTCCCAGATTGGGCTGACCCTGAGTATTTAAGGAGGCCTGCCCCCTGACAATCCAGATTGGGGATTGGTCAGGACTCCAGATGGCTACCCCTTCCTCCCAGCTCTCTGTCCAGAAACCTTCCACCAGTCTCTAGAAAGAATTGGGAGGTCCTGGTGACCTCATCCATGAATCACTCAATCCTACCTGAGCCACTCCCTGCCCAGAAACAAAAAAACAATTAGGCCTGCACACCAGTCAGGCCTGACTAAATTTTCCTCACCTACCAAAAATCTAATCACACTAGCTCCCACGTACCAGGGATACAACACACTGTGCACTGCAAAAAACCTAGCTAGCACTCATTATTCCACTTATAATATTAATGTAGCCATGTGCTCCTTTGGGAGTGGCTGGTAGTTGTGGTTCACCTTATTGCTGCCCTCAATCCCACCATACCTCACAACAGACTCCTGTTATAATCTCCTGTTTTAACTTCGGTTTTAACTCTATTTAGTCAAATTTCCCATTTTGTCAAAGTTCCAGCTAGCAAAAGGTGGGCAAGCTTAGAGTGAGTTCTACAGAACATTATATAGTACCTGTAGCACCTGTGAACAATTAAGTAACCCCTAATTAGCAGACTGATGGAAGAATGAAAAAAATGGTATTAAAAAGAAAATGTAAAAAGACGCTAGCAAAGATCCAAAAGAAGAAAATAAAACAATTGCACCAGCAGTCAAAAGCACAACTGGTTTTTACTCTCCACACAGATTTCTCACTTTTCAGCTTCCCGCCAGCAAAATGTGTCAAGCAGATACAGATCTCCCTCCTCCAGTACAGATCCTCCACCTCTTAGTACAGCTGCTCTCCAGTACATATCGCCCTCTTAATACATCTCTCCCCATGTACAGATCACCCACCCATGAGTACAGTCCCCCCCTGTACAGATCCCAC
This sequence comes from Glandirana rugosa, assembly GCA_018402905.1. Lineage (NCBI taxonomy): Eukaryota > Metazoa > Chordata > Amphibia > Anura > Ranidae > Glandirana > Glandirana rugosa. The sequence goes on along the minus strand of BLSH010334420.1, from coordinate 1,774,114 downwards.
TCCTCAACCCCTTTAGTACAGCTCTACTCAGTACAGATCTCTCGCTCTCCTGCTCCAGTACAGCTCCCGTCAGTATATATTCCCACAGTACAGGTCCCCCCTCCTCAACCCATTTAGCACAGCTCCACTCAGTGCAGATCTCTCCCTTTAGTACAGCCCCCCAGTATAAATCCACCACCTTAGTACATCTCCGAACCCAGTACTTACCCCCTTCCCCCAATAGATCTCCTACAGAACTGATGACTCAGTGCTTTTCCACTCTTTCATTACTCAATCAGCAGGCTGGTAGATGACATCACTGTATTTCTTTTTACACAGAAAGTGATGTCACCAAGGTATCTGGCTGTGCTGTCTGGCAGAGGTGTAAACATCACTAATGTGGCTGATTAGAATTACAAATCATTTGGCAGATAATGCAGTTCACATTTGTGCAATTTAAATGTGTATTTAGCTGTTTGCCTGAAGTTCAACTTTAGGCTGGATTCACACCATTGCGGTGCGAATTCCAGCTTGTTTGCCTGTGAGCAGCACAGCAGCTTTTTCGGGGAGGGAGGAGGGAGGTGCAGCGAGGAGGGGGAAAGATCCCCGTTCAGTGCGGAGCACATCTGCGTATCAGATGCATTCCTATTGAACATAATGGGCTGGGAATTCGCACCGCACCTATGTGAACTGCACACATTGAAAGCAGTGTCCTGCGAATTGGATGAGGTGTAAGACGCATCCAATTCGCATAGGTGTGGACTCAGACTTAAACTGAGATTTCAAGTATATCATCTTGTTAATTATTCAGTTCAAAGTTTTGTGCTCAGGCTATTTTTTCCAGGAAGTTGAATTGTGCCCTTTCGTTTAGATAAATAATCCAGTATATTAATTATTAAGCAGAGCTTATATACAAATCTCATTAACTACTTTTAACACATCTAGTTAACTTGAATAACACCAAGACAAACACATCATAAAGTGACAACATCATTTTATAAATTTATGCAGCTAAGTCTGAGCAGAGCTTGAAGCTCAACTCCAACACAACAAAAAATTAACTACCTGCCGACCAGCCGCCGCAGTTTTACTGCAGTAGGTTGGCTCAGGGTATGCAAATCGCTGTATCGGTATGGCGATCCCTTTGAAGGCTATAGCAGGCGCGTGCGCACTGCATGTCCCTGGAGCTGATGTGTGTGGCCGGCGGCCGCGATGTCCACAAAAATAAGAACCGGTCTGGTCAGTGTTTCTGGATGTGTGATATATGGTGCGATTGAGGTCAGCTATCAGGTTAACCTCCACTACAAGCCACTCTCAAGGGAGCACATGGCTACAGGGATAATGTAAATTAAACAGTGTGTGCTTAGTATTGCCCTTCCCAGACATTGTTGTTATGTCTGCTGTGGTGAGGACTCAGGTGGGCAACCTGAGGGCCTGAACACTGAGACTGACAAAGCTGACTGAGGTGAGGCTGTCCGAAGAAGATCAGGTCTTATATCACCCGAGTAAGGTGTCGCTTGGAAGTTGGAAGAAAGCAACCAGCTGTTCCTTGGACCTTGTGCGTACAGACCTTCTGAAAGATCTTGGGGACCTTTGTGCTTTTGCTACCTGTCTGGTGGAAGGTCAGCTGTGGGCAGTGGCGGCTGGTGAAGTTTTAGGATGGGGGGGTCAGGCCCCGCCCTTCCTTTTTGACCCCTCCCACTTCTAATAAGCCCCATCCTTATAGAATCCACCTACTCCGTCCCCTCTATTCCACATATAGTGTCAGGAGTACAAAGCTCAGCATCACAGGACACAGTATTCAGCTCAGCATCACAGGGCACAGTATACAGCTCAGCATCACAGGACACAGTATACAACTCAGCATTACAGGACACAGTATACAGCCCCAGCATCACAGGGCACAGTATACAGAACACAGTATACAGCTCAGCATCACAGGACACAGTATACAGCTCAGCATCACAGGACACAGTATACAGCTCAGTATCACAGGACACAGAATACAGTTAAGCATCACAGGTGGGGTATATAGCAGCCAGTATCACAGGTAAGGTAAATTGCAGCCAATATCACAGGTGGGGGCACTTTGCAGCCAATATCACAGTTAGGGGCACTTTGCAGCCAATATCACAGGTGGGGTAAATTGCAGCCAATAATACAGGTGGGGCACTTTGCAGACAGTATCACAGGTGGGGGCACTTTGCAGCCAGTATCACAGGTGGGGGCACTTTGCAGCCAGTATCACAAGTGGGGGCACTTTACAGCACGGG
>BLSH010334420.1:1738124-1748725 GCA_018402905.1 Glandirana rugosa | reverse complement strand
CCGAACATAGAGATATATACTTTTCACGGCTACGTTACACACGATACTCAAAGGAAACCAGATTTTGGCAAGTTAATATGTCAGGTAAATTTTAGAACATACGTTTATACATACGTGATATTCCTCGTGGACACTCGTGATATTATTCGTGAAACTTTTTTGTCGTTGACATTTCGTACAATAATTACAGTATCACCAAACGTTAACTCGTAATTCAAATGTATACCCGATGTCGTCGTTGTTGTCTCTAATTTTTCGACCGTTTTTGACACTAAATGTCACTAAATAAAATTGTAATAAACGATAATAAAAATAAAATTGTAGTAACGATAATAATTGAACGGTTTTAGACCAAAGGAAACTCATAGCACACATTGCATCGGCACTTTTCATATATAGAGATACAAGCCATAATATGTATGCACTATAGTGAGCACTATAATAAGCAGAACCCCGAACCGAACCCGAACGATTTTTGAAATGTCCGGGTCCGGGTCCGTGCCACGGACACCCGAAAGTTCGGTACGGACCCGAACGTTACAGTCCGGGTTCGCTCAACACTAGTCCTGACTAAGGGAAAATGCAAGAATAGAGGTCCAACAGTCTAGCAAACTCCCTCCCATTGGTCAGTGCATTGAGGTTCAAATCTTAGAGGTAGCGTCCCTCTGAACCTGGGTATAAGTGCCTAAGCCGTGTTCCAAGCTAACAATACCGTTCCTTTAAAAAAAGGTGCAATAGGGTATAGCAGTAACCTCTCACCGACACATAGGATGACAAATTGTCTCCTCCTGCTCTCCATCCAGGGCATAGGCACAGGCTCAGGCTCTCTGGGAGCCACATCTTCCATGAGTCCTTGCTCCTCCCAGCAGGCGTTTTTCTCAACGAGGGTGCATAGAATTGCATTACAACTTCCTCTGCTCTCACTTGTTGTTGGCGGGGCTTTCCTCCAGCTCTCCCTGTGGATGCACACAGCCCTGGAAATATTCAGTGTTTTGTCTCCCTCTGCCTTCTTCACTAGTAGGCAGAACAGATGCAGCATTGGCTGTGTATGAGTAGCTGCAGCATGTGTGACATGACACCATCAGTGACAGCCTGCTCTGTGCAGCTCGGACAGGGCATACCTAGACATAATACCCCTATTGGAATGATAATTATACTTTTCCCACATCCACCGAAACAGCGCAGTGTTATAGTTGGAAGGGCATGGCCACACCTTTCTTGGTTTATAGACCACATTTAGTCCAACAATAATGTCCAACAAACTGCTAACTTACAATTGACAACAACCAACTGATAACAACGAACCACTTCCTGCTACAGATTAACTGTGGGTACCCATGGCTTAAAGGTCTGCCTAACCATCAGTTAAGGCCAGTCATCTGAATAGCTAAGGCATGTTGAGGGCTGACTACTGACAAGGTAAATCCTGCCAACAAAGCAGTACTAGCTACCAGAAGAATCAGGGATGTAGGACATGAAATTGCCTGGAAGCAGGACCAGTGATGGCTGAAGAACTTGCAAGTGTGACCTTTCCTCATTTCCAGGTTCAGATACTCCACCTCCTGACCCACCCCTCCAAACTGGCTCGCCAACTAGGATGTACTTTGTTCAAATTTTAAGTAAAACATAGGTACCAAAAAAGAACTGCATTTATGTGATGTATCTAGGTGTAGCCAATGCCCCCCCCCCCCCTTAGTGGTGGCTGGTAGATGTGGTTCACCTGTCACTCTGCCCTCAATCACACAATTTTCCATGTATCCAGAGTCGCAGAACAGGCCGGTACTTTATTTTGTTGTTTTATTGGGGGAATAAACTTGGATAAGGAAAAGGGGTGACTGTGGGATTCCCAAAGAATCAAAGATTATGAAACCAAACTGTATACAGCTCCATATGCATTCTCCTTCTTCCTCTAGCACTGACACTTGCTGACCATTACACTCCTTTTACTTCTCTCCTGCTCAACTCAATCTCAAAAAAGCACCTATCTCTATGGGGGCACTACATAGGTCTCTAGGATCTGTACAGTAACAGAGGTATGGCACTGAGATTTTACTGTTGGAATATCAAAGCTAAATGCCTAAATATCATTTTTGGGCGCACTGAGCAAGACCTTCTATAAAAAATATTCTTTGTAACAGTGCATAGTTGTTTAGATTGTAAAAACACAGTTGTCCACTAAATTCAGCCAGTTTCCTTTTGTGCACAGCCACAGAAATGTTTACTTGAACAGGAATATTCTGTAAAAAGGTATCAGTTGCTTTTCATAAGATAATGTGTTTTTGTCTATTCATGTTCTACCAGGTAAGCCAGGAGAACAAGGTCCACATGGTCCCCCAGGAAAAATAGGTCCCCCAGGAGCGACTGGTATGCCAGGTCTCTCTGGTCTTCCAGGACCCAAAGGTGAATCTGGATCATCCTCCACCAGAAGCAGCTATGCTTTTCATGTGGGACTAAAAACATCCAATCCAAGTGGTGGCAAGCCGATTAAGTTTGAGAAAGAATTTTATAATGAGCATAATGTATATAATATAGAAACTGGAAAATTAACCTCTCCAGTAAACGGTGTATATTACCTAACCTACCACATTACAGTGTATGCTAAAAATGTACATCTTGTACTCAAACATAACGATAAGAACGTACAATTTATGTATCATGTGTATAGTTCAGGCACTCAACAAGCTTCCGGTGCGTCTATTCTAGCAATGAAGAAAGGTGATGAGGCTTGGCTGGAGGTCTATCAAGACAAAAATGGTCTTTATGCTGATGGCGATGATGACACTACATTTTCAGGATTTATTATTTGATTGTTAATAATCACTTTTTATGGAAATTCACTGCAACAGAAATAAAATCCAATAAATTTGAAAGAAACTCCAGGGAGTGATTTTTTCTGAACTATTTACGTAAAATCCCACTGCAGTTTGAGGTTCTCTTCACACCTTTATTGTGGTTCAAAGCCTAAAGGCAACCAAAATAAAAAAAGAAAAATCAACTAAAAGATGAAAGTACCAGGGACACATCCTACTGACTGTACATTATGTCTCTTGTGCTGATTTTTCTGTCTTTTAGTTTGGTTGCACTTATGATTAAAGATGCTTTGTGTTAAGACAGCTCATTCATTTTGAATGGGCCGCCAACCCACTTTACTGCATGAAAAACTGTACTTGCAATATTTTTGGCAATGCAGCGCACGGCATGAACACTGTGATGTACCACAGTGCTGTTGTGTTTGCAACACTGCATGTGTATGTTAGGAAGCCATTCTAAATGTATGGATCCGCAATGTAACACTCAGTACCATGCATCAGTGGTGCAGTAATGCACATTACAAAAACACACAAGTCAGGAAGCAGCCTAGAGAATAAAACTATTGTTGTGAAGAGGGTCTATTTGCACCTCTGTGCTTTAATACACATCATTGCACGTACACAGGTTAACCATTGTTCTACTGTAATTCCTGTTGTGTTGAGCTTCACCTTTGCAAGTACGCCAGTATCTCTGAACCATACAAAACCAGATGAAACCTAGCATCCCTACAGAGGCATAAGGCAAATATTTGGTCTGCAGCAACAATAAGATAACAACAAGTTCTAAATATACTAGGTTTGCCAATACCTACATATTTCCTCTATTTTTGTTTCCCAAGGAAGCAGTCATAACTTATATACCAACAAGCAGAGGCATGCAGACAGTTGGGCAAACTGAGATGACTGGTGAGAATCCCCCCAAGGCAAGGACCACATATCCTCCCCCTGGACTTCAGGGTAGGCCCAATGACACACACCCTACCATCCATGAGTGAAAGAAAACACACATATAAACTGCAGGTGGCACAGTGAAAAATAAAAAATGTGCCAGTGTATACACAATCCCTAGGCCTTGTGGACTGGTAAGAAAAATCGCTCCTATGTCGGCCAAAAGGCCTAGCCCATGAGGTGAGGTGCAGAAAAAATCAGATGGTGTCATGGTTTAGTGCTTATGCTCACAGTGGGGTCCCAAGCCCATAGAGAAACTCCCCACCACAGGCTCTCCCAGCCCCCATACAGACAAGGTAGAACAGCTCAAATCAGGAGGCACTGGGCCCTTCCACACCAGGGAAGTACTACTGACCCCACCTTTCCCCAGTGGACACTTAGCTTTGGTTACTTCCAATGAGGAAGATACCTCAAGACACCCATTGTACCAGCAGGGATACTATACAGTAAGCCATCCCAGCCAGGATGTCAGAATGACAGCAGAGCACCCTTATTGGTTGAGATCAAATATTACACTTGATCTTAGCCAAAAGTCATACAGACCCTTATCTGGCCTTTTTAGTTGAAAAATATACTTAATTTATATATAAAACATATATTTAAAAATGTTATTGGTGTACATTCTCCCCTGTACTGTGACAAAGTGCATAACTACACCTGTCAGTGTGATATTTGGAATAAATATGCATTGTGCTGAAAAGGAGACAGAAGAATAAAAATGTGCAGGTGCTGAGAAAAAGACCTGGCATGGCTGCCAATACTTTACATGGTTGTGCTCATTTCACAGAATTTACACTGGCACGCGTTCACTCAACCTGCTGCCAGAACTGGTGCCAAACACTCTATAAGGTCAGTGGCTGCACTTAGATGTTGCTGGATGATCTTTAGCTGCCAGTGCTCCTTACGCCTGTGTTTTCCATATTCTTTGCTCTGGACTGTTTTGACCCCAGTTTTTAGGACTCTGCTTCTCTTGCTCTACTGTGTATGACCCTGGCTTGCTCTTGACTACCCTTCTGCCTACACTGTTGCTTGCCTTCTGTGATGACTTTGCTTCCCATCCTGACTACACCTCTTCAGTCCGGTCCTGCCAGCCTGTTCCTGCTTCTTCCTCAGGTGCCACCTTGCCTGTGGTCGCTGCCCTGGTTCCGCTACACGCCTGGGGCTACAGACCTGACAGACCAGGTGACAGCTACCCAGTTCCGCTGTGCTGCAAGCAGCTTCCAGCAGATCTACCTAAATGGCACCCGTGGCACCCATGGTCTCACCTTCAGGGGTTCTTGCCACTAAGCACAAGGGAAGTCGCCTCATCAAATCAGCTTCAGACCAGGTACGTGACAACACCACATAACAATACAGTCCAATCACACAATAAATTACATTCACTGAGTGGTATGATGCATAACGTGCTGTGAAGAGCAAAGTCCCCCAAATCATCAAATAATGCATGAAATCACTTTACAGCATTATGTGGCCCCATCAGTATATCACAGATCACAACCAAAAGCAAGCTGTTCATGAATGGTTATCCCATTCATGACAGCTAAAACTATTGCTTTTATAATGATCTGCACTGTATAAGCAATAACAGTGTAAAAAAAAATAAAAATAATGATTACTCCCCCAGAGTAGTACATGATGACAGGATGTAAAAAAAATAGAAAAAAATAGTAAAATAAAATGTTTAAATTTTTTTTTTTAAAACAATGAATAAAAATGTATTTATTTATATATATATTGTAACCAGTCTGTATACCTGATCACCGCCACACCAGTTGCATGATGATACTGTACTGCACTGGTGACAGTATGTAAAAAAAATGGTATTTTAATTTTATTTAATTTCTTAATTTTCTATAAAAAATTGCAACTTCAAAAACTCATCATGCTTCTTACTAAATGCCTCAGACTGTCTACTCTCCAAAAAGGGGTCTTTTTTTTTTGGGGGGGGGGGGAGTATTTGTACTGTTCTGGCATTTTAGGGCCTCAAGAAATGAGATGATCAATTTTTTTTAAATATACTGTATATACAATAGTTTGTAGACTCTATAAAACTTTTACACAAACCAATTAATGTACACTTATTGGGATTTTTTTTTTACCAAAGACATGTAGCAAAATACATTTTGGCCTAAATTTATGAAGAAATTTGATTTCATTGGATATGTTTCATTTTTTATTTTTTTTTTGCTATTCAGCACTGTGCTACTTTAACTGGCAATTGTGTTGTCATGCAACACTGTACACAAATGAAATTATTGTATTATTTTTTACACAAATAGAGCGTTCTTTTGGTGGTATCTGACCACCACTGGATTTTTTTTTCATCTATATAGCAAAAAATAACAAATCGAATGGTGGTCAGATACCACCAAAAAGAAAGCTCTATTTATGTGAAAAAAAAGACATATAAATTTCATTTGCATACAGTGTTGCATGACAACACAGTTGCCAGTTAAAGTAGCACATTGCTGAATAGCAAAAAATGGCCTGGTCGTGAAGGGAGTAAAACCTCCTGGAGATCAAGGGGTTAAGAAGGACCATAGAGTAGCAAATCAAACCTCAAAAACATATATTTCCCTCTATACTCTCACATTGGCAAGTACTCTGTAAAAACATATCTAAAACCTCTTTCAAGATGGCCGCTGCACCACTTCTGCTTCCAGTCTGACGTCACTTCCTGACATGTTTTGTCAGTTTTGGCTTTCTCAAAAGAGGTGTCAGGCATGCAGTGCCTGAGTTGGATCCCTGCCCTGTATGTCCTACATGGCACCACAACAAAACTAAACTTTACAAAAGGCTTTGTTCATACTTTCTAAAAATACTGACGCTAAAGCAACGTACCTAAAAAATGAATGCATGTTGTTTGCCACATTTGACCAGTGTTAAAAATACACCCCCTCTCCCCATGAGCTTTGTCTGGTGTGTTAAAAACGCACCCCAGATGCCTAGTTTTTTGTACTCTTCACTGATATATTTTTAACACGCCACATATGCGCCATTCAATTCCTTACAAACTCGACCTGTAGCTTAATTTTTGATAATGTTTCATGCAGTGGCGGCCCATAATGCAGGGCACAGGGGCGCCCCCCCACCCATACATGCCCTAATCTATATGCCGGAAGCCGTGGGGAATTCAATTAATTTTTTTTTTAGTAGAAGCACATGATTAGATCGAGAGGCTCTAATAGGCCTCAAAAAGGGATGGGCTTGGGGCGCAGAGCACTGCGCCTCGAGCACACCCACTTGTGTGACAATAGCGCATAAATATTTGCTATTGTATTCCTGATTCTTCTCCCGGCCAACCATGAAGCGGGTCCTGAGACCCGTCATCCAATTGGCCAAAAAGGAGAGGTGATCCTATTGGCCGCCTAGGAGAAGGAGATGCACAGCGGAAGCCACCGTGATGCAGGAGGAGACGCAGGGGATGCTGCCCACGACTTAGATGGGGTGGGGGTGCGGGGCTGGTGACCTACGAATGGGGGGTGGGGGTGCAGGTGATCCGACCGACGGGGGGGTGTGTTGCGAGTGACACGATTGACCGGGGAGGGGCTGACACTGAATACCCCTGGAGAGAGGTGCCTACAGTGCTAAGTCCAGTCAGGAGTTTGCTGCCATATGTCAGAGTCTGGCTCAGTATGAACAGGGCCAAATTCTTCTTTGCAGATTTTTATTTAATTATTTCATAAATTGTAAAGGTTTGGCAAATGTTATATGCCATCTCTACAGACTGCTAAAAAGCACTATTGTGTTACAAATGTCCATGTTAAACAGCAGGTTAATAATAACCTGTCTGTCACATACCTGGTGGTTGAGTCTGACTTATGCAGGGGACAACCTCTCTTACGGCCCTGGTTCGCGAACCCCTGATAGTGTAGACAGGGAGCTCGGGAGCACGAGGGCTGGACTTGGTCGCTGGTGGTGGGTGCAGGTCCGCTGAAACTCATGCTTGGCAGAAGCATAGTGGTACAGTCTGGGTTGGCAACGTGCTGGCAAAGCGGTACAGAAGGATGAGACAGTGGGATGGTCGGGGTACAGGCAGGGTCAGCAACGTGTGGGCAGCAGAAGTACATGGGATCAGGCAGGAGAGGGGTCGTAGACAAGCCGGAGGTTGGGGCAGTCAGAAAGCAAACAAAGTCCAAAGATAGCCGGGGTCACAGATGCAGGAAGTCACTTCAGAGCAGACACGGGGACACAGGTCACGGTAACGCTGTAGAACGGACAGCACTTGCTACAGGAAGCACACTGTTTAAATAGAGCTGCCCCGCGCCGCCTCCTCCGGGAGTGCGAGGAAAGCACAACAAAGTGCAAACAAGTCCTCAGCGTGAGGAAAGCACAACAAAGTGCAAACAAGTCCTCAGCACAGTCTTCTTCTAACACTGTCTGTGTCCTGCTGTCAGAACATCCTCCGCTAACAGTCTGTAGGGTCTGAAGGCAGCAGAGGACATTGCAGACACAGAATCAGAATGGACAGCAGGGAAGAAGAAATACGTGTATTTTAAACTAAGAAGCAGAATATGTATCCTCCATATTGTGTCCAGACGGCACCAATCCAGAAGATTCTCCCTTCAAAATGATAAGCTTAAGATGAAAATAAAACATTTAGGAATATAAATAATACAATATGATAGTTCATAAAGCAGAAAAACAAATCAAAGACATATGTATACCTTTGCCCTGTAACTCCGGATGTCCTATGCTATGTTAGTTATCCTGGCTAGGAGCACACTGTACACTTACTTAGCGATAACTGACAAACTACTAGACTATTCTGTTCTTTATATTTAAGCTGCTCATATATACAAACAATCGTTTGGCTAGAACATTTCGGGTGGTGGCGCGGTGCGAGTGAGGAGAGTGGGGCGCTTGCGGCGGTGGGAGTGAGGAAGGGGGGGGCGCTGGCGGTGGTGCGAGTGAGGGTTGGATGTTTGTTTGCCGCCCCCCCCCCAAAAAATATTGAGGACCAGCCACCACTGGTTTCATGTTTTGATAATGTAAACAATTGCAGACTGCTTTACTAGGAGTTTGAGGGGCATTAAAAAGGTGCCTAAAACATCTGCTTTAAAAATGTCAGTATGAACAGGGCCAAATAAAGCATCAGGTGTGATGGGGGATAGGGAGGAGGACTATGGGAGGGGGAAAGAGTCCACAGCCCCAAAGATTTCTTGAAAGGCGAAGACACGTAAGAGGGAGTGGGAAAAGGGGAAAATCTTCTCAGATGTCCTCTTTATCTTTATAATCCATAAGGTTATAATCTCTTTGCAGACTGTGGACCAGTCTGTGACAGCCCTCAATGGACATCCTCTCCGTCTGGCAGATGAGGCATTTTCTGGTGCACCAGACTAGGCATAACTAGAACTTTCAGGACCCAGATGCAAGAAATCCCTTCCCACTGATCCTAGGGCCATTTAATACGGTCCTGCAGTGGGACCCCTTCCTGCTTTCTTGCGGCCTCCCCACGGTGGGGGAACCCCAGGACCTAGTTGCAAGTGCGACCTCCAACCCTGGTAGTTCCACCACTGCCACAGGTCCTAATTTGACAGGCATGTGGATGCATGTTTATGGCCCCAAACACAGACAATGTGCATTCAGGGCCACTCACCCACACCTCAAACCTCTCAAATTTGGACATGCGGCTGTGTTTGTACAGCTGCTGCATCCCCATAGACTAACAGGCAGCTCCAGCTGCACAAACTGCTCATTCATTGGTTAAAGAACCTGTGGGGTGGGCTTTGGCAAGATATCAGGGGTCTAAATAAACCCCTGAAGGCTTACTTTTGAGACAGAAAAAGGGACCGAGGAACAATGTTAATTTCTTTGACAAAAACATTTTCGTCATAATTTTCGTCACCGGCATGTTTCCAGTGATGAAAACAAAACAAAAATGAGCCCACTTTTTCGTCACTTGACTAAAACTATGACCCATGCCCATTTTTGTCAACGAACGAAAACGGAATGAAAATGTGAGGGAGGGACATTTACCCACGTGAACTTCCTCAGAGCTCCGCCTGTACAGCCTGTGAGTGTTTCCCCTCCCAGCAAGCTAGGTAGCAAACATAGCGTGCTTAGTGGTGCTTAGTGGTGTGGTGTGCTTAGCACTGTGCAGCATTGCAGGCCTCCGCAGATGACTGTCCAGAGCACTGTGTGCATTAGCCTCCTCAGACCACTGTCTAGAGCACTGTGCAGCATTTACAGGCATCCTGACTGTCCAGAGCACAGCACTGTGTGCATTACAGGCCTCCTCAAACTACCGTCCAGAGCACTGTGTGCATAGGCGTGCGCACAGGGTGTGCCAGGGCATACCCTAATCAACCTGTGCTGTGCATATTTCCCCTGCTGATTGGCTGCACAGAAAGGGACTGGGGAATCTCAGTCCTCAGTACCTTTCTCTGTCTAAAAAGTGATACATCAGGAGTAGAGTTGAGCGAACCTCTGGAAGTTCGGGTTCTGCTGGTCCGTCCGAACTTCGGGACAAAGTCCGGGTCCGGGTCCGGACGGAACCCGAACGATCGCACGGACAACGAACCCCATTGAAATCAATGGGGACCCGAACTTTTATGCACAAAAATGGCTGTAACAAAGTCCTGGAAAGCCCCAGAGGGCTGCAAAAGGAAGTAAAATGGGGGTAAGGGTAGGGCAAGTGCCCTACAAAAAAATGGGGACAGGGAAATAACTGTAAATATTTTTTAAAAAATAAAAACATAAAAAAAGCAAAAATGGAGGTGAATGTGGATCATCTTCAAACTGTGTCTGAAAAGTATTAATTAATGGTAGAAGCCATATAACTGTTCTAAAATCATCTTCAAACTAGGGCAAGTGCCCTACAAATAAATGGGGATAGGGAAA
>BLSH010334420.1:1690840-1707502 GCA_018402905.1 Glandirana rugosa | reverse complement strand
CACTGAGAGGACGCGTTTTGCGGCAGTATACTGCCGCCGGCGCTAGTGCTCGGCACACGCGCGCGCGCGGGGGATCCGCACCCGCGACGTTGCCGTAAGCTGTGTCCCGGCTAGTTAGATGTCCCGGTCCGGTTACTAAAAACCGGACCGGGACATCTAGCCAGGACGGTTACTGTAACGAGGAGACGGAGACTTTACATTTGTCTCCGTCTCCTTCAATCGAGGGGAAGGAGGGACTTCGGGAAAAGCCAAAGTCGCTCCTTCTTCCTCGTAGATCTTTGCACTCAACGTGTTGTGATGTGACTGTGGTCCAGTGTATCCGAGGCAGAGGAGCAATGTCATTGGCAGGACCGATCTACAGGGCCAGGCCAAAAATCATTGGCCTGGCCCTGTAGATTGATCGGCCCTGTGTCGAATGCCGTTGCAGCGCCCACGCCTAGGGGGCGCGCGCGCGCACACGGCTCGTGATCGCGGCCGCCGTCATATGACGGCGTTTTGCGCAGGAGAGTCACCTTGTCGCAAGTGGTTAAGAGAATACCTTCCCATGCCCGCCCTGGGGGAACACACAAGGGCCCCTATGTTGGATCTATGAGGTTCAATTTCATAGGTGAGATCCATCATGTAGCCATATGTACAAATGAAATGTGTACTATACATATATATATGTGGATATTATTATTAATTTGTCCAGTATTGTGTTTCTTCTCTTTTTTTCTTCTGACTGTTATGTAGATGTTAAGACTAATATTATTATCTATGCTTCTAGTTATAAAAATGTGCAAAATCCCTTGAAGAAGCGGGCATCCCGCGAAACATGTCGGGAAGCACATAAGGTCATCCAGCAGATAATTGAAGCGTCTTTCTTCCCCTCCCCTGTGCGGGTAGGGGGGTGTACTGTATATCTAGTAATAACAGTCATTGTTTTTAAATTGTGTATGTGTTTTTTTGTACTATCTATGTTTCAATAAATTTGTTACAATTTTAAAACTCTAGTATGTAAGTTTATTGTGGTACCATCAAAATCCCACTGCCCCACCTCCTTACAGCCCAATTTTGAATTGACACAGGGATGTAGGTACCTTTATTGACTAATTAATTAAACATCCACCTGAGCCCGTATCAATATAACTTATCATTTAGATGGAAGACTCCCTGACTGAACTTCTTTATCTGGAATGTTTACAGGATCCCACTCCCAAAACGATATCCAGTCTTCATCTTCACTTTCCTCAGGAATTTATATAATCTTTGCAGAGGATTTTTTCTGTGATCTGGTCTTGGGAAGACTTGATCTTTCCAGAAGAGCATCTAAAGCAAGAAGCACCCTCATAGCATCAGAAAGGGGAAGTAGATGATCTCTATGCCACATTTTCACAGGACCCATCTGGCCTTCTGGCTTGATCTGATAAACAGGCAGTACAGGAAGTTTCTTACAAATAACGTATGGGTGAGGCCTCCACCGATCAGCTATTTTGTGTTTTCCAGGCACTCCCAAGTTCTTCAACAACACCCTATCCCTTGGTTGGAGGGAGCTCCTGAACTCTCACCCCAAGATAAAAATTCTTCTTATTCCGCGTTTCTCTAGTAGTGGCGTGTTGTTGAGCACTTTCATAATCCTGCTTCAGATTCTTCCTGAGTCGATCTACATAACCTCTATGAGACATCAAAGAAGTGTCATCAGTAGATGTTCCAAAGACCAAGTCAATTGGCAACCTGGCCTCCCGCCCAAACATGAGACGATAGGGTGAATATCCCGTGACATCACTCACAGCACTGTTGTATGTGTGCACCAAAATGGCTAGAGAATTTACCCAATTCAGTTTCTTGTCAGATGGCAGGGTCCCTAGCATATTCAACAAAGTTCTAATGAATCGTTCGGGCTGAGGATCTCCTTGAGGATGATAAGGAGTAGTGCGAGATTTCTTAATGCCCAATAATTTGCATAGTTGGTGGATGAGCTTACTCTCAAAGTATCTTCCTTTATCTAAATTAATTCAGACCGGCAGTCCATAGTGAACAAAAAATTTCTCCACTAACACTTTGGCTAGAGTGGTGGCTTGCTGATCCTTGGTAGAGTAAGCTTGTGCATATCTGGTGAAATGATCAGTTACCACCAATACATTACTTCTTCCACCTGTATCTGGTTCCAGGCACAGGAAGTCAATACATACCAGGTCTAATGGGCCCTGACTATGTAAGTGCTCCATAGTAGCAGCACAGGTTGGGAGAGTTTTTCTCTGAATACAAGACATACAAGATGTGCAATAATCTTCTACTTCCCTTCTCATATTTGGCAAATATAATCTGGTTTTAATTAACTGGAAGGTTCTCTCTATACCCAAATGTTCATGTTCATCATGTAAACTGAACTACAATGTTTTTCAGATAGATACAGCTGCCAGGTTTCTTCTGTCCCTTCAGTAAGACCTCGCCTGTAAAGCACTCCATCTTTCAGCTGTAACCCGTTCCATTCACAATGTAACACTCTGGCATGAGTAAGAGTATTCTTCAAAAGCAATTGAGGATTTTATTGAGCCATGGCCTGCAGGGTCACTCGTCCAAGGGGAACTTGTTCCTGATCAACTTTGATCACTTTCTTCATGAGCCTAGGAAGCCCTTCACTCCTCACTTGGGTCACTCCACAGTAAGATAATGGCACTCCTGCTGATGATACCCCTATGGCTTCAGCAGCAACTCCTCCATTTAAGTGATGAATTTATCCTTTGCATAAGGCCTGTACTCGATCTGCGGGCACGAAGGTCTACTCTCCAGTTTCTTGATTCTACCAATAAGGTAGACGGGACAAAGCATCTGCATCCCTGTTTCCAGCACCAGGACAGTACTTGAGACTATATTGAAACCCAGCCAGAGCAGCCAAGCATCTATGTCCTGTAGCATCCAATTTTGCAGTTGTCAGCAAGTAAATTAATGGATTATTATCAGTTTTAACATCAAACTGAGCTTCATACAGATAGTCTTTCAGTTTGTCCACGACTGCCCACTTCAAAGCCAGGAACTCCAACTTATGAGTGGGATAACTTCTTTCAGAAGGGATGAGGCTTCAACTCACATAAGCTACAGGCCGCAGCTGACCACCATGTTCCTGATAAAGTATCCCTCACAATCCATCTCAACTGGCATCTACATGAAGCTCATAGCGTTTTGAAGAGTGAGCATAAGTTAGAACTGGAGCCTCAGAGTGATCTTCAATTGTTTGAATGCTTTCTCACACAAGGGGGTCCACTGCTCACATATGGATTCCTTTTTTCCTCTTTGACCTGTTTTTTTCTCTTTCAATTTTTTATCATGTTCCCCAGATGCTACTTGCAACAGCTCATTGAGTGGTTTCGCTATTTTGGCAAAATTCACCACAAATCTGCAATAGTATGAACAGAACTCAAAGAAGGATCGCAGCTCCGTAACAGTCTCTGGCCGTGGCCATGCAGTCACTGCCTCCAGTTTCTTTGGATCAGTAGCCACTCCATCAGCTGACACGACATGGCCCAAATATGGAAATGAAGTACGATAGAACTGGCACTTCTCTAAGGACAACTTCAACCACTCTTCATGGAGCCTCTCAAACACTTTCTCCAGCCATGCTTCATGTTCTTCCATGGTTCTTCCAAACACAATGATGTCATCTAGGTAAACCAAAACTTCCACCAAGTTCATGTCTCCCAAAGTACTCTCCATCAGTCTCTGAAAAGTATCTGGAGCTCCTGTCAGCCCTTGTGGCATTCTATTAAACTCATAGAACCCCAATGGACATATGAAGGCTGTCTTGTCCTTATCTTCGGCACACATGGGTATCTGATAGTGCACACTCTTCATGTCCAGCACACTGAATAATTTAGCTCCCGCCAGATACTGCAAAGCATCCTCAATCCTTGGAGTGGTATACTGATCAGGAATGGTTCTTCGATTGAGAGTTTTGTAGTCAATACACATTCTTAAAGTCCCCTTCTTCTTTCGCACCACTACTATTGGGGAGGCATAAGGACTTCTGGACTCTTGAATCACTCTAGACCTTTTCAATGCAGTCAGCTGTTCTCTTAACTCTTCCAAATCACTGAGAGGAATCCTTCAAGCCCTTTCTCTGAACGATTTCTCTTCTTGTAAACGTATTCGATGATGAGCACTCTTAGCACATCCTACATCAAAGTTATCATTAGCAAAAATGTTTTCCCACCGTCATATTTGTGTCTTTATCCTTTCCCTCCATGCAGGAGGTAGACCAGCAGCACACTCTTCCATTTCCTTCCTTAGACCTTGCAGGCTCTTTTCTCTCTGTTCTTCTGCAGGTGTCACTGGAGTGGCAGCACTTACTTGACCCACAGACATACGGGCCTTCAAAGTCACGGGGTGATTGGAGATAATCTGCAGGCTAATCAATACTTTCTTCTTATTCCTCAATAAAGCTTTGGTGGGTACGATTTCAGTGACCATAACTAACCGTTCAGCTTCAGTCTGTGCATCTGTCTCAAACACAACAAAGGGTCCAGGATGATTCCACGTGAGCTTCACAGTAGCCTTCAAACAAGTAACTTCCCTGGGCTGGAGCACCTTCTCTCTTGAGTCCAATTTTCATAAACGACCCTCTTTTCCTGAATCACTTGCTGACAGGCTTGATGCAATGTGGCATGGATCTTCTCAGGTATAGCCCCATCTTCTCCTATCACTTTTTCCAGTAGTCTTCGTACCAAGTCAGTATTGGTCCCAATTATCATAGAGTTACGGTCTGTCCCCACTGGTCTTGGACATACTACAGCCAGGATATTAAAAGTTTCAACTCTTCCAGTGACAGCTGGCCCAAAAAGAGATCCTGACTGGAATATAACCATCATATGGGAAGCGGTTAGTTCCAAGACCCCAAATCTCCAACTCTACCAGTTTGTTCAAAGGAATATGGTGCAGATACTGATCATAAAAGTCTCTATATAGAAGAGTAACTTGAGCCCCAGTATCTAGCAGAGCTCTAGTGTAGATGCCCTCCACTTGCACTGATACAATAGGGGACAGCCCCATTAACTTCTTTGGTAGAGTAACTTTCTTGGTATCACTAGGACTCCTCACCTGATCTTTCTGGGAGGATCTGACTACAGCCCTAGCAACTGACCCAGTATTGACTCCCTGCATCTGATCCTCAGACCCCGGTGACGGGTTAGAGGTCTTCTCCTTTCTTGGACTTCTCTTTCGTGGACTCTTTTTCTTTGGACTTCTTAACTTTCTGGAGCTCAGATTGGACGGGTTCCCAGTTGGCTCCTTCACTGGGACCCTCTGAAGTTTCACGCCGGCTGAACATCTAATATCTTCTGTAATGCCTTCAATAACTCTTTTTTCGGGTACTGTCGCTTGAAATGACCAGTCTCCCCACTTCCTAGAGTCACTCCCATCCATCTGAGAGTTCCATAACTCTCATCAGGGTTTGTTGTAATTGACCCTGTGCTTGCGCCACCTGAGCTAGAAGTTTGAATGGAGATTCTTCAAGGATGGGTGAGGAGGTAACAAATTTTATGCCATCCCCCCACTCAGAACCTTCTTCACTATCCGCCTCATATAGTTCTGACTCAACTTGAGCCTGTTGGGCAGATGCCTTTCCAGCTTTAGAGGTAGCACTCACTTCGCTCATAAACCTCTGATTTTTCTCATCAAGCAAGGCCTCCTCTTCTCTGACCATCTTCATCAACTCAGGATACGTGGGTGCACTCTGGATCCCTTTTAATAGTAATCGCAACACAATAGGGTGATTTGGCCTTGCCCCTTGCAAAATTCTTTCCCATCTTGACCAGTCAGCTTCATTTGAGTCAATCCCTTTTTTTAGTATGATTTGATGGAGGATTCGATCCACTCTGACAACATAAGCACACAACTTCTCCCCTCTTTGTTGATGAGAATGTTCAAACTTATACAGTAGATCTGGGATCTTCTCTACTCTTCCATACACTGCATACAGAGCTTTGATATAATCCATGGCTATACAATCAGGTTCTCCTCTTTTTAGACTTCGGATCCACAGCAGAGCTCCTTAGACTTTTGCTCAGTTGCTGCCTTTTCACCGCTTCTGGCACATTCCAGTCTTCCACAGCTTGTATGGCCTGATCCATCCAACTTTCAAAATCTTCCTCCCCTGCAAGAGTAGGTGTACGGCCAGAAAAATATTGCAGTTTACAATAACTCTGATGAGCTGTCAGATCATCGCTCTTTATCAAACTTTCCACCAATCAGATGGATGGGTGAGCACGGATGGATGGCGGAGCATAGATGCATGGAGGAACACGGATGTATGGGTGAACACAGATGAGGCTGGATGGGTGAGCATGGCTGGATTGGTGAGCACGGATGAGGCTGCATGGGTGAGCGTGATTGGATTGGTGAGCACGGATGCACGGGTGAGCATGGCTGGATGGGTAAACACAGATGCATGGGTGAGCACAGATGGATGACGGAACACGGATGCATGGGTGAGCATGCATGCATGGGTGAGCACAGACAGATGGCAGAGCACAGATGCATGACTGAGCATTGATGCATGGGTGAGCACGAATGCATGGGTGAGCACGGATGGATCAGCACGGATGCATGGGTGAGCACAGATGGATGGCCGAGCACGGATGCATGGGTGAGCACGGATGCATAGGTGAACACGGATGAGGCTGGATGGGTGGGCACGGATGAGGCTGCATAGGTGAGCACGATTGGATTGGTGAGCACGGATGTATGGGTGAGCATGGCTGGATGGGTGAGCACGGATGCATGGGTGATGGATGAGTGAGCACGGATGGGTGAATACGGATGCATGGGTGATGGATGAGTGAGCACAAATGGGTGAGCATGGATGCATGGGTGACAGATGAGTGAGCACGAATGGGTGACGGATGGGTGATGGATGAGTGAGCACGGATGTATGGGTGACAGATGAGTGAGAACGGATGGGTGAGCACAGATGCATGGGTGACGGATGAGTGAGCACGGATGGGTGAGCACGGACGCATGGGTGATGGATGGGTGAGCACGGATGCATGGGTGGGCACAGATAGATGAGCACGGATGCATGGGTGACGGATGGGTGAGCATGGATGCATGGGTGACAGATGGATGAGCACGGATGCATGGGTGACAGATGGGTGAGCACAGATGCATGGGTGATGGATGGGTGGGTACGGATGGGTGAGCACTGACGGATGGGTGAGCACGGATGGGTGAGCACGGATGCATGGGTGACGGATGGGTGGGCACAGATAGGTGGGCTGCATGGATGAAGCTGCATGGGTGAAGCTTTATTGGTGGATGAGGGGTCCCTGCCTGGCACATAGCGGTGCTGTGAGCACTTCAGACCCTGCCCACAGCACCACTGCAGCTCCTCTCTCTCCACCCTCTCCTCTCACACTGCACAGATCGGTGCGGAGAGGGGAGAGACAAGCCAGATATCCGCCGGCTTGTTTACATGTGATCCCTCCCTCATTTGACGGAGCAATCACGTGGTAAAAGGCCGCTGCAAGCGGCCATTTACCGTGATGCCCCGGGTCTCACGGACCCAGTGGTCACGGATGCTCCCAGGTGCGTGCCCCAGGGGGCGCGCGGAAGGACGTTACAGTACGTCCTCCCAGAACAATGGATCCACCTTGTGGCCGTGTAATTACATTACACGGTCGGTAAGTGGTTACTATAGATATGTATTATTATGTAAGAACAGAATAGCAGTTGCTGTCCTGTATCTCAGACTGAAAGGTCATGTCTTTGTCATTGCAGAAACTTTTTCAATAAAAACACTTATGGTTTCACCCGGCCCGCTCCCTTCGCACATTGGAATTATTGACCATACTTTCAGCATATGTGCAACACAGGTTAACCCCTTCACTGCCAATTCCATTTACACAGTAATCAGTGGATATTTAAATTTCTGATCGCTGTATAAATGTCATTGGTCCCAAAAAAATTGTCAAAAATGTCCAACATGTCTGCTGCAATATCGCAGTCCCGATAAAAATCTCAGATCGCCGCAATTACTTGTAAAAAAGATAGTAAAACCGCCAGAAATTAATTCTCATGGTTTGTAAGCGTGGCAACTTTTGCGCAAGCCAATCAATAAACGCTGATTGCAAATTTCATTACCAAAAATATGAGGAAGAATATAAACCAAAACCGATGAATAAATTTGTTTTTTTATTTATTTTTTTTGGATATGTATTTTAACAAAAAGTAAGAAATATTGTTTTTTTGCTTGAGGTGATTGTAGCAGTATTAGTGCAATTGTGCCAGAGAAAAATGAGTACTGTCTGTGATACTTTTTTTATTTGCACTAACATACAATTTTTCAGGACATGCTTTCGGGGTATCTCCCCTCCCCTGCTTGGACCTTGAAGAAGGGGAGATACCCCGAAAGCATGTCCTGAAAAATCGTATGTTAGTGCAAATAAAAAAAGTATCACAAACAGTACTCATTTTTTTTCTGTTTTTTTTTTGCAAAATTGACGCTATTTTTTTGTTTATAGTGGTGAACAGAAATGACGCAGAGGTGACCAAATACCCCCAAAAGAAAGCTTTATTTGTGGGAAACGCAAATTTTGTTTGGGTACAACGTCGCATGACTGTGCAATTGTCAGTTAAAGCGACGCAGTGCCGAATCGCAAAAAGTGCTCTGGTCCTAACCTGGGAAATCCTTCTGGTCCTTAAGTGGTTAATGGCTGTGTGTTGTGTTATTTTGAGGGGACAGCAAATTTACACTGTTATACAAGCTGTACACTCACTACTTTACATTGTAGCAAAGTGTCATTTCTTCAGTGTAATCACATGAAAAGATATAATAAAATGTTTACAAAAATGTGAGGGGTGTACTCACTTTTGTGAGATACTGTATACATATACAGTATATATATATATATATATATATATATAATTATTCAATAGAAAGAAATAATGATTACATACCTGTGTGACATTTGCATATATAAAGTGAAATTTTTGATGAGAAACTCATAATATGAGAAAATAACTAACACCGTTAGGGTCCATGTCAATGGGTGATATAGCCAAACATTGCATTTTTCATTCCAAGACATGCAGCTGTGGTTGGAAACTGCAGTGTTTGAAAAGTAAAGTTCGAGTTTGACCTGCTTTGTCTGCAGTACAAATACACCTTGAGCCCAGGTTCACATTGCTGCCGGATTGAAACTGTGCGAGTTCAGCTGAACTCGATTCATACCCACATGTCGTACCACCCCACAGTGTGGCTTTATGCTTGGTTCACTGAGAATCAGTTTGTGAGTACCCATTTTTCACTGCTTTTATCATTCATTAAATGTCATTGATAATGCACTAGGAGTCTGCGCCTTCCTTTTTTGTTTTGTTCATGCCCATGTCAGTCCAACTTTGAGGGGCATCGGAGACATCTGTGCGGGTGCACAGATGTCTATTGAAATTGCACCCGAAGTCGCCAAAAGTAGTACAGAAACTACTTTTGGGAATTGGTGCGGCACTGCAAAGTCGGCATCTCACCGTTTTGGGCGGTGCTATTGCGATAGTCGCCGATTTGCCATGCAATTTAACATGTTGAATCGTATGCCAAATCGCATCAGTGTGAACCTAGGCTTAGGCTGGGTTCACATACACTTTATTGCCAAAATTATTGGGACGCCGTATTATTATTATATTAGTCCGTATGGTTCAATATTGAGTTGGCCCACCCTTTCCAGCTATAACAACTTGTCTATGGGAATATTTGACCATTCTTCCAGAATAGAGTTGCCACCTCATCCCTTTAAACCCGAACACATATGAATTACACAGGTTCTGGGCTAATTTAATGCAGATAAGGCACCAAGTGAGTTTAATTACCACCTTAATCAGCCACAAAACCTGTGTAATTAATGTGTGTTCGGGTTTAAAGGATGAGGTGGCAATCCTATTCCAGAAGCACATTTGTGAGGTAGGGCACTGATGTGGATGTCTCCGCTAATTTATCCCAAAGGTGCTCTTTTGGGTTGAGTTTAGGACTCTGTGCAGGCCAATCAAGTTCTTCCACCCCAAACTCACTCATCCATGTTTTTATGAGCCTTGCCAGGAGAACACAGTGATTATTGCTAGCAGTTATAGCCGCTGGCAATAATCGTATGTAAGAATCCGGCATGCTGGTTGTACCCTAATCGATCGATGGATCGACTTGGGTACAGTCAGCCTGCCCATAGATGGATCGAATCTCGGCTGGTCATTGCTGAACCTCCCGAGATTCTAATCATCTATGGCCGGCTTAAGCATGCTGAGTACCTTGAAGGACATTTAATGTAGAAACACACATTTCAAAGTTAAACTGTAATTCCACATTAACAGGGTTTACTAGTAATTACTATTATCATTAGACAGGTCTTAACACTCATTAAGCAACAGGGAATATAATGCTTCTCATCACTGACTGCTGATTCAGAGTACAACCTCCCCTGAAGATTGGGCAGCCAGCCGTAAGTACCTGTTCTTAAAGAATTAATCTTTTTATGAGATTTTTTTTCATCTTGTGGAATGTTCCTTTCATATAGGGCAGTGGTTCTCAACTCCTGTCCTCGGGACCCACTTAAGCCCCATACACACGGTTTCGACGATCGTACGTACGATCGTCGCAAATCGTATGTTGGCTGTTGTATGTAGCATACTGACTGCACTACACGATCGTACGGCCAGGGAAAGAACGTTCAGGTGCATGTAATTAGCATCCAGCCATTCCTGACTTTGGAGCATGCGTGTTTTGCACAATACAACTTTGTTGTACCAACTGCTCTGTACACACGATACAACGGTCGTATGAGAGCTTGTTGGTACGATCAAGTTTTCTAGTCTGCTCATACAACTCCCATGTACGACCGTCGTATGTTCGACTGTTCAAATCGTGCATACGAACGATCGATTTTGCATACAACTGTCGTGAGTACGACCTGTTGTATACGATCGTCGAACTGTGTGTACGGGGCTTAACAGGCCAGGTTTGCAGGATAACTGAAATACATCACAGGTGATATAATTTGCTGCTCAGTGATTGCAGTATTCTAGTCTTCATCTCCCCAAGGTAATACTTAAAATCTGGCCTGTTGATGGGTCCTGAGGACAGGAGTTGAGAATCACTGATATAGGGCATATGTAAGAAAAGGTCACAGTATTTTTTTCCTTTTGGATAGAGTTGGGATCGTTTAAAGCCCCTGTGCTGTGTCCCATTGTAGAGATTTCCCTTCACTCTGAGGTAAAATTCCCCCTTTAGACAACTGTCTGCAACTAGTGTCATTATTGGAAGAGATGCCCTCACCTCTTATTCTAGTGACAACTCTAACATTTTGGATTTTCCACCAAATTTTGTCTTAGTGGCAAGGGTCGCCAAGAGGCAAACCAGTGGGACAGACACAGCAATAACAACTAGACAGAGGCTCTAATCCTTACTCACACTACTTAAAGTGGTA
The DNA here is from genome assembly GCA_018402905.1 of Glandirana rugosa. NCBI lineage: Eukaryota > Metazoa > Chordata > Amphibia > Anura > Ranidae > Glandirana > Glandirana rugosa. Next base: position 1,696,064 of record BLSH010334420.1, on the reverse strand, counting down.
GTAAACCCTTCTATCATTTTCAGCCAAGGAAGCTGCCATCTTGGCCTCTGTTTATTCTACAACTGCCATGATGCTGCACATGTGATCAGCTATGACACCAGAAATTGGATGGTTTGACAGTTTGGTTTAGAGCACAACCAATGGGAGTGTTACATTTCCGGCATGTGCCGGAAATGAAACCGGTTTTTAAACTGTTAAATCGATGGGTTTACTACCGCTTTAAAACGTACAACGTCAAAACGCTTTGACTATACAGTAAATATTCTTTAAAGCCATTTTGATGTGACTTTCACATACTTATTCTTCCATATGTTGGTATATAAAGTGTAAGAATATATGGATTAGGCACCAGGGGGTGTAGGTCACACAAACATACTGTATCGTACTGTAAGACCCCTTTCACATGGGCAGACCGACTGGACCCACCATTGTCCTCCAATGGACATGTGTCCGATTACACCTTCTGACATCCCATTCTATCCGCTAAAAACAGATGAATGGCGATCCGCCGTCAGGTGTAAATAGACAGGCTTTCTGTTTACATCCAACCGCTTATAGAGGAGAGCGAGCTGTGTCTGCTCTGCATAAGCAGAGTGGACATGGACAAGCCATCCACCTTGTGATTCTGCTCAGCCACTCTTGTGATTTACACATCTCTGTATAGTCAGGAAGGTAACTCCACTGTATCCTAATTTTGTTTTTAGATATATGCCTGCTAATTGCTCGAAGGTTGAGATGCTAATTTATTATCCAGGGAGCAAGGTGGTAGGAGAGAGTGCAGCCAAAGCTTGTTTGGCTGTACTTCTCCTGTGGATCACAGGAGTGCAGGTCATTCTGCACTCCTGTGACTCATTTTCAGCAGACAGCCCACAGTCAGCTGACGTCACAGAGCCGGTCCTGGGGAAAGATCACAACAATATGGTAGGGATCCAGCCACATGCCTGGACCGGCACCCAGCTCAGCCTCTCAGCAAGCTGAGAACCTGGGCCAGCTGCTCCCGCCCCCTTCACAGCCAAGGTCCCCAGTGAGTGTGGGGGGGGCAGGGCAGAGAGCGGTGACTGACACCACCTCTTTGCTCATAGAGCTTTGGGAACCGAGTGATTAGCGGTGTTTGATTGCTCAGTTCTCACCCTTAGAGCTGGTGGGGGACAGATGCAGCATCGGACCAATGCTATATCCTCCTAGTTAAGTATAATTTAAAAAAAAAAATTCCCATACTTCCCTTTTAAGCTGGTAATCTTAAAGTGATTGTAAAGATTTTTTTTAAATAACAATAATGTTACATTTACCTGGCCTGTGCAATGGTTATGCATAGACTGGCCCTGAAACTCCTCTTCTGGGGTCCAGTGCACTTGGCTCCTCCTCTTCTTCGAGTGCCCCATAACAAGCCGCTTGCTATGGGAGCACTCATTAGGGTTTGGTCCTGAGCCAGCCTGTGAGCGTCTATTGACACACACATCGCAGCTCAGCCCCGCCCCCTGCTCACAGGATTTGATTGACAGCAGCAGCAGCCAATGGCTCCCGCTGTTGTTGAGTCTCCTGTTAGCAGAAAGAGAAGGGAGAAAAGCTGCTGCAGGCGTGCACAGTGCTGGATCGAGATCAGACTTAGGTAATTATTTATGGGGGGGCTGGGGGGAGAATCTTTAGAGAATACATTAAGGTAAAAAAAACCTTTCAACTTTACAACCACTTAAAATGCTATGTAGAGGCAAACATTTTTTGTCGTTTTGGATAGTGTAGGTAAAAGTTTGAATCCCTGTCAGAATTCTATTGTTCTTTGGGCCCCCACTGGGTAGATACTGTATACTCTCTCTGTCTCTCCTGTTGAACATTGTAGCTGGGACTAAAAGTGAGAAATAATCCCGAGATTTGAGCTATCGCTGGAACAGGAATAGAGGTGAACAGTGTCATACCTAGAATATCTGGCACCCGGGAGCAATCATTTTTTGAACACCCCACCACCACCACCACCACCAAAATGTTCTTAAGTAATAAAGCAGAGCACATAGTGTGCTGTGCCAAATTTTGGGAGTGGCCAAACTGGCAGGGGCTTTAAAGAGCATGGTTAAATAGAACCTGAGCCTACCCCCCTATATACAGCATGAAAATGGCACATTCTTTTTACCCCCCTCCCCAACCCCATATCTCTCACAGTACATATCTCCCCTAACATCCATCATTTCCCCCCTCCCAGCCCACCCCCTCAGGATAGATCCCCACTCAGCACACCAGTACATACACCTCAATGCAGACATCCCCCAAATAGAGACACCCCTCAGTACAGATCCCCCTCCCCTGGAGAGACCCCTAATTACTGTCATGAATCTGCAGTAACATTCATGTCCTGTCTGTCTGCTTACCTCCCTGCTTGTGGTCAGCCTAGAGACCGTGCACCTCTCACCTGTGTGCTAACTAATCTTCCCTCAGCAGGACTCCACCCCAGTCTCTAATTAGGAACATTATTTAAGACAATGCACTGCAAGCCAATGCTGCTGATCAATATTGTGTGTTAGGCTTCCTGTGTGTGTGGTTCCTGCCGTGTGCTCTTCGTCTGATTCCGTTAACTGACCTTGGCTTGTTCCTTGACTATTACTGTCTGCTGATACCCCGACCTTGGCTTGTTCGTGACCATTCCTGTCTGCTTGTGACCCGATCTTGGCGTGCTCTCCTATCTGTCCCTGTCTGCTCGTTGCCCTGAAACCTTGGCTATCCTACTGACAATCCATGAGCTGGGAGACCCTGGGGGCCACGACCTGGAGTCAGTAGCAGCCAAGTCCACCCTCACCATCAGAGGCTCTGTTGAAAACCTGCTGGCTCTTAGACACCGCCCTCTGGGGAAACCTATGCTCTAGCTCCCTGTGCAATCTGTGTCAGTGCTCCTGTGGACCTGTTTTACTGAACCACCCAGAGCTCTATCCTTAGCAGTCAGCGAAGGGTCCACAACCTTAGCAGTGCGCCCCTAACCCCTGCGGGGTGCACCTGTCAACTGCCGTCGGGTCATCTGACAATTACAGACTGATCCCCCACACTGGCCCCCCCAGTACAGAACATTCAGGTCACTTGTCCCACAGGACAGACCCCTCAGTATAGAGACACCAACCACCCCCCCTAGTGCAGACCCCCAGAAAAGGACTCCACCTCTGTAATCTTACTCACCAGACCAAATGCAGTGGCAGTTCACATTCCAGGGGAGTCCTCCTCTCGGCTCTTCGGCTCTGTCATATGACCAAAGCAGGAAAAGAGGCTTTCTCTCACTCTGAACTGCTGCTGTCAGGGGAAAACCGGGTGCCAACTTTCTGGCGGTGCAGTGGCCACTTGAAAGAAGGGAAATATCACAGAATAAATTAAATAAACACTTTTCCTACTCTAATACAATAAAATATTTTTACTATACAAAAATTGCAATTCTTTTGAAAGATGCATTATTTTACATATACTTTATATATAATAACTGTGTATTTAGACATTTTCGAACAAAATCACATATCTTCTTGTTTTCAGATGGGAAGACTTATTTTCCTGAATGTGATCATCATACTGTTGATGAATGAAGTACCAGGAGACTGTCAAACCACAAACAGTGAATGTTGTGGAGGTGTTCCAGGTATTCCAGGGACACCAGGTACAAATGGTCAGCATGGACCTTCTGGCAGAGATGGAAAAGATGGACTTCCAGGACCAAAAGGTGACGCAGGTAAATAGTACCATAAAATAAACTGGGGCCATAAAGTAAGATTATTCTCTAAAGTGCTGTCCTAGTGGATGGAACAAGATTCTACCGAGGTCTCGTGCCTCTTGCTACTTTGTAATTTGTGGAAACAAGACAGAGATGTTTCTCTTTCGTTCGTTGACGGATGCAGCCTCTTATTCTTGACATGTGGGGTTAATGCACCTTTCACTAGGAGTGGACTAGGCAGAACGTAGTTCAGCTAAAAGCAGACACAGCCCCTCCCAAGGGGCCGTCCTCACTTGGCATAACCCCTCCAGCCCTGCTCAGCAACTCAGTTTTTTTCTGCCTAGTGCAAGGGGTAGGACCTGGCTCCCTGCAGGGATCTGCAGTTCCCCGTTTTTTTCTTTTTTCCCAAGATTTCTGATGAAGAATGCAATCAAGTAGCTGGCTGGGTGACAGGCTGGATATCCTAGATCCAGGGAGTCTCCCCAGTGCGGCCGATGGATACGAGCCGACCCTTAGCTGTACGCGGCGTCGGGCCTCGTTCCGTGCGGGGCGGCCGGCAGTTTAAACGTCCCGCCAGCACACCTAGGACTGGGCCCGGGGGATCGTGTCACGGGTGTTGCGCGGCCGGCAGCTCCACCTGAACCGGTGGGGTGGCAGGTCTGCCTCGGGTGGCTACCCGCTACGCCCGTCCAGAGTGGTAAGCACGCTTCCCCCCGCGGGGTGCGGGGGTGCAGGCGGGTGATGTCCCCCTTCTTCGGGCATAGGTGGGCTTGATCCTTCCCCTGTGTGGGCTGCGGGCGGTCGGTATGTCAGTACCGGGCCGCCATTTTCCTGTTCCTGAAAGAACCCCAGTTCTTTCTCATTAGCTCGGGTGCTGACCTTCCTTCAGCAAGGCCTAGATCATAAGTTGGCATTGAGCACGTCCCTCTGACCATCTGTTTGGACAGTGCTGATTGGCCCTGTGCTGATCACATGCACTCTTCCAAGAAAAAGAGAAAAACTTTCTAGCAATAGACACCAAACTGAGCATGTGCAGAGTGACCCCAAAGGCTCTGTCCTATCAGCAGATAGATTGGGGACAGTGGAAGAAGCAGAGGGTCAGAAAAGACAGGATCATATATCAAACAGCCTTTTTATACCATGTGCAGGATTAACCCCTTAGGTTCCACAGTCAGTAACAAGCATGCTTTACTGCGTATACAGACTGATTTTACTGTAAAGAGGTATTACTACTTGGAGCAGGAAGATCAATGGAATATTGGGAACTAACCATATTAACAAAGCGATCTTTGATGATCTGGCAGGGGCGTAACTGCAGGGGTTGCAATTGCAACTGGGCCCCATGCTCCAGGGGGCTCGTATGCCTCCCTTGTACACTTGGATAGGAGGGATGGCATTTAGAGGAAACAATCACCCCTATTTTCCTATTAATGCAGGAGATAGGTTCCTCTATATGCTGCCCCTGCCACCCCTCCTATCCAGTTTACTTGTCTTTTGCTGTTCCCAGGATCCCTGTGTGCTTCCCTGGTGGGGGGGGGGGGGGGGGGG
>BLSH010334420.1:1658792-1682964 GCA_018402905.1 Glandirana rugosa | reverse complement strand
CTAACTACCGTGCCAAGAAGGTCCCCCGGGATAGACGAAGATCTGGGAAGGTCAATTCTACAGTCATCCCTATGAGGTGGTCGTCCACTATAGGAAAGAACAGGATGGATTGCGGAGTTGGGGGTAGTTTAACCCGGAAGGGACCAATGTCGAGGTAAAAGATGTACAACTGACCTGAAGACCCGTCTATAAGTGAACGCCAAGGAAGACAAAAAACAGGACAGATGAGTTCCACCAGAACTTCCTCTCTGAAGGACAACGGCGATGTAGCCAAAGAAGATGGGAAGGGTGACTAGGTAGGACAAGAAAGGATATCACCTGCTGGTGGAGTATCCCTACTGACATCTTAACTGGAAGGGTCTAGAAGCAGATAGGGCCCCCTGGAAGAACCGTGCCATCAATCGATGAGACCGCCAATGGAGTGGCGAGAGGCAAAAGGGTAAGCTTCATGGGAGAAACCGTTCTCCAGTCCATAAAGTTGCCAGCGGCTCCAGAATCAAGGTAAGCCAGGACCGAATGAGAAGAAGCGCTGGTGTGAAGGAACACCGATAGCAGGAGATGTGAAGGTGAGGTTTCTTGGTCCAATACTCCACCTTCCAGATGTATTAAACCCGAGCATTTCCCGGACACAGCGAGCAAGTGTCACGAAAATTACCTTTGCCCCCACAGTACCTGTGACCAAGAACCATCTGATGAATCAAAGATTGAACTCTTTGGCCTGAATGGCAAGCATCATGTCTGGAGAAAACCAGGCACCTCTCATCACCTGGCCAATACCATCCCTTCAGTCAAGCATGGTGGTGGGAGCATCATGCTGTGGGGATGTTTTTCAGCGGCAGTAACTGGGAGACTAGTCAGGATCGAGGGAAAGATTAATGTAGCAATGTACAGAGACATCCTTGCTGAAAACCTTCTCCAGAGCACTCTGGACCTCAGACTGGGGCAAAGGTTCATCTTCCAACAGGACAACAACCCTAAGCACACAGCCAAGCTAAAAAAGGAGTGGCTATGGGACAAGTGGTCCAGACTTAAACCTGATTGAACATCTCTGGAGAGATCTGAAAATGGCTGTGCACCGACACTCCCCATCTAACCTGATGGAGCTTGAGAGGTCCTGCAAGAATAATGGAAGAAACTGCCCAAAATAGGTGTGCCAAGCTTGCAGCATCATACTCAAAAAGACTTGAAGCTGTAATTGCTTCCAAAGCTGCTTCAACAAAGTATTGAGCAAAGGCTTTGAATACTTATTTATTTATTTCAGGTACTTATATAGCGCAGTCAATTTACGCAGCGCTTTACATATACATTGTACATTCACATCAGTCCCTACCTTCAAGGGGCTTACAATCTAAGGTCCCTAACTCACATTCATACTTATACATACTATGTACAATCATTTTTTTATAAATTTGCAAAGATTTCAAATAAACTTCTTTCACTGTCTTAATGGGGTATTGTTTGTAGAATTTTGAGGAAAATAATGAATTTAATTCATTTTGGAATAAGGCTGTAACATAATAAAATGTGGAAAAAGTGAAGCGCTGTGAATACTTTCTGGGTGCACTGTATTTATTCACAAGAGACTTTATATTTTGCACTTTTGTATTCATCAAAGAGAGATTTTTTAATTTGGTATTTTTTTATATTCACATTTATTGATGCATTAGATCGTGTTTTGATTTATTGATTTTAATTTATTTATGAGAGATTCATTTTTGCACGCACTTATTTATATGGATTTGTTACATGTTCCCATTCACATAGCTTAACTTAAAAAAAATACTTAAAAATCGCAGCTTATTTTTCAATGTGCTTTTCTGGAACACCCAGCAAAGAAAAACTTCTACTTAGTCCTTTTTGTTATGAGGGGCATGGGAAGCTGTGTTTACCATAACAAACCTTGCCTGGAGGCAGATATCTCATCAGTTGTACTCAGGGATTTTTTTGCAGCCGGAACGGAGTTCTGGGACCTCTGGCGCTAGCCCCTTGCCCACCACTCACTGCTGTCACTTCCACATACACTGTGTACAGGTGACAAGTTCTTCTGCCAGCAGTTTGCAAGCTCTTTTCCCTGTGTTGCCCACACAGGCCTCCCTGCCCTGCACGAACCCTTTGGAAACAGAGGAGGGAGGGGCCGGGGGATGTGCACAGCTACTCTATTGTTTCGGCGGCAGCTGCTCTGAAGCCCGCACTCAAGCTGTAAAAGCTATGAAACTGCAAATTGTAGCCGCCCCTCTCTCCTCTCTGTGGTACTCTCTAGATGGAGGAGATACTTTTTTACTTTAAATATGCAGTTGTTACCTCTGCACCCTGTACACAGCAAACTCCTACGCCTTACAGCCTGTACAAAATGCATTCTGGACTCTGCACGCTGTACAAAGCACACTCCTGAGCCCCTTGCCCTCTATATCGTGCACTTCCAAGTCATGTACATAGCGCACTCCTTAACCCTGCATACTGTATGTAGAGCACTTCTGAGCCTTGCACCCTGTACATAGTACACTTCTGAGTCCTGTACCTAGTACATAGCGCACTCCTGAATCTTTCAGCCTGTACGTAGAGCACTTCTAAGCCCTGCACCCTGCACGTAGTGCACTCCTGAACCCTGCACCCTGTTCATAACACACTCCTGGGCCCTGAACACTGTATGTAGCATACTCAGTCCTGTGCCCTGTACATATTGCACTTCCGAACCCTGCTCCCTGTACATAGCGCACACTTAAACCTTGCACCCTGTACATGGCACACTCCTGAACCCTGCACTCTTTACGTAGCACTCTCCTGAGGCTTGCACCCTGTACATAGCACACTCCTGAGCCTTGCGCCCTTTACATAGCACATTCATGAACCCTGTGCATACGTGGGCTGTCTCTTTGCTGGGTTGGGGATGTCTCTTTGCTGGATTGGGCAATCCCTTTGCTGAATATATGGGGATATATTTTTGCAGAATAATTTGGGATGTCTCTTTGTTGAATTGGGTTGTCTCTTTGAATATATGGAGGTGCCTCCTTGCTGGATTGGTCCATCTCTTTGCTGAATATATGTGAATGTCTCTTTGCTAGATATATGGGGGGGGGGGGTCTCTTTGCTGGATATATGGGAGGGCTGTTTATTGCTGCTGGATATGGGGGATGTCTATTTTTTCTGTGGTGGGTATATTACTGCTTTACTTCAAAAAGAAAGGGCTCATGCTAGCCCCCTAAACTATACTTGGTTCCCTGTTCTCTAAAGCAGGCGGTTCTAGGGATGGCTCTAGGGGCAGAAACAAGTGTGACCTAGGGGAAGAGGGTGAGCTCCTGCACCTTTTCTCTGAGAAAAAAAAGCCCTGGTTGTACTAAATTTGAATGCTTTATATTAGAAAAGCCACAAATATACATTTTTAGAAAGTACCAACGTCCTGATTAATAAGGTGCATGTCAAAAAAAAACAATTGGTGGAGGCAAAGAAGGACTTTCGAAGGTACGTAATGAACATGAAACAGTATTTATAAAAAATATACAATTTTATTGAAATAGATTGTTAAAAACTTTCTCTCCGTCATCATGGTCAGAGAACATAAACACAACAGTGTACAAATACATTCACATCAAAGCTGAGGTTAAATGCCGGAAGGTCTAGTTCCTGACTCCAAAAGTGGGGATCCTGACTGGGATCCAACATAAACTTTTACATGTTTCGCGGAGATCCGCTTCTTCAGAAAGAAAAACTTCAGCTTAATAATGTTTCTACAAAAGAAAGGTTTTATGCATAAGTACATGTTAACAAGTATTCTATTTATATATAGTAATTCAACATACTAAGACCCAGGGGCGTGGTCTGGAGCTTCCTGGTGTAGGGTGCTCTGAGTAAGAGCTCCGCCATCCGAGATCCTGTATTCTAATCCTGGGACCGCAAACTTACCTCCGTTGCCTTGAACGCTTGCTACACCCTGTAATAGAGACCCCCTGACATGTCATCCGTCAAATCCAAGAAGTCAGCTGCTGCAGCAAAGCTGGATAAGTATCGCCACGAGGAGCGGGACCCGGCCGGGGAAGATGGTGTTGCACCCTCCCCTGATGCTGAGGCGCCAGCGGGAGATACTGCAAAAATCTTAGAAGCGGTGGCACTGTGCCGGACCTCCCTCACCTCAATGATCGAGAGCATCAAAGTGGACATATCCCTCCTCCGGCAGGATAATCAGAAACTGCGGGAGAGAGTCACAGAAATGGAGCACCGGATCAGCCGAGTAGAGGACGAGCTCCCGCCAATGCAGGTTACCATTGAGCGGCTCCAGCACCATCTCAACGCAGTGCTACACAAGCAGGATGATATGGAGAACCGGCTCCGGAGGTGCAATCTCCGGTTTGTCGGTCTCCCTGAGAGGGCTGAGGGCTCTGATCCACCAACATATCTGGAGAACCTGCTTATTAACACATTCAATAGGGAAAAGTTTTCTACTTCCTTTGTGGTGGAGCGCGCCCACCGCCTGGCGGCAAGGCCTCCTCTGAGCGGGCCCACCCCCCCCCGCGTACACTCATCGCAAAGTTCCTTAATTTCCGAGACCGGGATGCCGTACTCCGCCTCACCAGCTAGAAGGACAACATCCCAGTGGGAGGTGGCCATGTGTTTTTCCAGACTTCTCTGCGGAGGTCCAGAAGAAGAGGGCTCAGTTTACTGAACTCAAACGACAGCTTCTCACCCGTCATCTCACCTACTCCATGCTTTACCCGGCTTGCCTTCGTGTAGTGGATGACAACAGGGCCCAATTCTTTGAAGATCCAGACTCTGTATTCGCATGGTTGGAGCAGCGAGCTGCGGCCGACCATGCGCCTGAGTGAGACCATCCCCTGATACCGGACTGGCCGGGTTCCCCGCTGATGCTCATCTGCACTGGAATCACTGCCATTGACTACATACACGTACCTGGTCACCGTGAGTAAATGGCCGCCGCTACTCTTAAACCACCTGCCTGAACACACATTGATGCCTTTACTCCCTTCTTACAATGCCATCTGCTGTGGGCTCCCAGACGTGGCCCATCAACCTCTTCAGTGCAGCACTCCCTTTGTGTGGGAGTCCTCGTCCCTATCATATTTTTGTATTGGAGCGAGTAGTGTTTAACTGCTCCACTCGGGAACTGCGTTCCCTGCCCTAGTGTGTGCTTTGCAGTTATGTTTCGCCCCTCAACCCTCTGCAGTTTCATAGGTACCCCAAATGAAACTACATGGATCCCCTTGTTTGGACTGCACTTTGAGTTACTATATAGTTATACTATGTTTCTCTGGCCAGCCACTGCCCCATTGACTATGATAAGCGGCAGTATGTTGCTCCTCCTAAGCTGGTCCAGAGTGTTCGAGGAACCGGTTCATGTTTATACCTTGCTACTGATGTACAGCTATACAAATTGTTTACGCATCCCCCACATCACCTTCTGGTTGGTCACTACTGATGCTACTTGCCTATATGCCTCTGCTCCTGTGAAAGAAATTTCTAGACCGTCAATGTATTATATATTGTATGCCTTTTTACATTGCATTGTACTACAGGTCGGGCTGTGGTGTGCACGCTGTCACCTGTTACGTATGTTCTCTGTGGATCTGACCGTAGTCCCCTGCTGCTTAACAATGTCATGGCTCCTCTTAAATTAGTGCTGTGGAATGTCAGGGGCCTCTGTGCTAAACCAAAACGTTTGGTTGTCTTGGCTCACCTCAAGTATCTCAAGGGGGGAATTTCAGTGCTGGTGGAAACCCACATTTCCAGGCACCTCCAGATGGCACTTAAGAGGCCTTGGGTGGGCTGGCTGTAGCAAGCCCCCCACACAAGTCGCTCGCGTGGCATCGCTATGCTGGTTGCCAAGACGGTGCAGTTTCAGCTTCTTGATCTGCGGTCAGATCCACAGGGTCAATATTTATTTTTACGTGCAATGGTAAGTGGTGTTGAGGTACTTATTTTAGCCTTCTACATCCCTCCCCCTTTTCAATTTACGGTCTTGCGGGAGGACGTGGCTTTCATGGCTCAGTTCCCCACTACCCCAGCCATCTGGCTCGGGGACTTTAATACTGTGGCGGACCTGACCCTTGATAGACTTGGGCCTCCAGTCCCTGCTCTGCACCCATCCCAAACCACCAGATTTGGTAGATTTCTTCAGGAATTCGCCATAACAGACACCTGGCGGCACTGCCATCCAGACGCTAGACAGTATACCTGTTTTACCCCCACTCATACGGCCATGTCCCGGATCGACTATATACTGCTATCTACCACATTGCTGCTCAACCTGCTAGGTGCCGGCATAGATACCTGCCTATTATCTGACCATTCCCCCTGCTGGATCACCCTCAGCCTAAGGGCATCAGGGTCAGCTCCAACCTGGCGTCTCAACCCTTTCTGGCTGTCCACGCTCCCAGATGCAGAGGGACTGCAGAGAGACTGGGAATTCTTCCGCACCAACGGGGGGATGGTGGGGGCTGGAGAGGTCTGGTAGGCGTTCAAACTCCATATGCGTATGATACTTTCTGCCCGCATAGCTAGACACAAGGCTTCCTCTAAATTGGTAGTGCAACAGGCGGAGGACCATCTGCGGTCAGCGGAGCAGGGGTTCCTGAGTGACCCCTCTCCTATGAATGCAGCTCAATTGAGGCAGCAAACGAGGCTCCTTAACCAGCTGCACTTTGAGAAGGAAAAACAGCATATCTTCTTCAGCAGACAAAGGATCTTTGAGCATGGGGAAAGGGCCGGCAAGTTGCTGGTGTATATGGCACACCTAGACCATACGCCTCCAGTGGTGGTCAGTCTTAAGACAGCTGACGGAGACGTGCTCACTGATCCCGATCTGGTGACTGAAGAGTTCAGGTCCTTTTTCTCAGCCCTCTACACATCAACCGCTCAATATACTCCCGACGACCTAATGGCATTTTTACAGTCCATAGAATTCCCCAGCCTTACAGCCAAACAGGTTAAACAGCTAGAGGCCCCAATCACCACGGATGACATAGAGGAGGCTATGGCTAGTCTTCCACCCTCTAAATCACCGGGCTCCGACGAGTTACCCTTAGAATTTTACACCCAGTTTCGCGAGGTTATTGTCCCAAGACTGCGAGAGCTCTATGTCCACATGTTTACAACCTATACCATCCCGGCATCTATGGGGGAGGCCCACATCGTCCTGATTCCCAAGCCCGGTAAAGATCCCGCGCTCCCCGAGTCATATCGCCCCATCTTACTGTTGTAACTGGACATTAAAATTATTGCAAAAATCCTGGCATTACAAAGTCATCCTTGCCCTGATCCACCCTAATCAAATCGGCTTCATGCCTAACAGAAATACAGCATTTAATCTTCGTAGACTGGCCATGAACCTTCAAGCCTCTCACCATAACTTGGGATCTAGGGTGATCGTCAGTCTCGATGCAGCAAAGGAGTGTGACTCGGTAGAGTGGGGGTATCTATGGGAATGCATGCGCAGATTTGGTTTTGGACAAAATTTCATAAAATGGTTGCAAATTCTTTATAAAGCCCCCACTGCCCGTATACAAGTAAATAGTAGAATTTCCGACTCTTTCTCCCTCACACGGAGCACCCGGCAGGGCTGCCCTATATCTCCCCTGCTATATGCTCTGGCCGTGGAGCCCCTCGCCATCACCATATGTGCTCACCCTGACATAAGAGGTCTGCATAGGGGACACCTGGTGGAGAAAATCAGCTTGTATGCGGATGATATGCTCCTGTATCTTGAGGGTGCTGGCCCATCATTATCAGCGGCCCTGCAACTCATTTGCATCTATGGCCGATTCTCGGGACTGCAAATTAACTGGGGTAAATCCCACATTCTTCCCTTGGATCTGGGACCCCCCACAAGTGAACAGGCGTCACTCCCTCTAGTTAGGACAGATCAAATCCGCTACTTGGGCATCCAGATATCCCGATCCCTGAAAGAATACAATAGGCTTAACCTAGAACACCTATTCTCACTTCTCAAAGCTAAGACGCAGGTGTGGTCTCGTCTCCCCCTGGGAGTTATGGGGCGCATAAATTTAATCAAGATGATATTACTTCCCAAATTGCTATACATATTCTGACATGCTCCCTGCCCTGTTCCGCCCCGCACATTTCGTGCACTGGAGTCCATTCTCAATTCTTTTGTTTGGGGGAACTTCCGTCACAAACTGTCCTGGCGGACTTTGAAAACTCCCACGACGCATGGTGGCACAGCCCTCCCAGACCTTGCTAAATGCTACACAGCGGCTCAACTCTCCCATTTTTTCTTCCTTAAAGATGTAGATCGTATCCAATACCTTACTCTAGTCTGTTTAGACCTCCCATGCCCTACCTCCCATCCCTTTCAGGCAATCTTTTGTGAACCTCGCCGACTGCCCCCTCAGGGTGAAAAGGGACTGATGCTGCATCACCACCGTCATATATGGCAACAGGCAATGAAGTATACTCATGCCTCGCCGTATCATGCACACACGCCATTATGGGATAACCCGGCCTTGCCGGAAACCCAGACGGTTCCCTCACGTATACAGTGGATTAGCAGAGGTGTCTTATATCTATCTCAGGTCTTGGGTGGTACGGGTATAAAATAGTTTCAGGAATTAGCGATCGAGTACAGTCTGCCTAATCATATGTTCTTCTGCTATCTCCAGCTCCGGCACTTTTTCCGCACCCAGTTTGAGGGCACATTCCCCAGCCCTGATTCTCTACCTTTGCTGGACATAGTCAACGGGCAAGACTCCAAAAAACGTATTTCTAACCTGTATAACTGTATTATGCTTCCCGCTGCCTCAGAGCAGGCGCTGCATCTGAAGGTGAGGTGGGAGACAGATGTTGGAGAGATTAATGACGAAGACTGGGAGGAGATTCTTGGGGGCTACAAACTTGTCTCCCCCCAGGCTCTCTGACCAGTTGACTCATCTGTACATATTGCACAGGTCCTACCTCACACCACACAGACTCTCCAGATATAAACCCGATAGGGACCCTACCTGCCATGCTCTCGCATTCAGAACTACTGGAGCCAAGTGGTCAAATTTCTTCATGACCAGATGGGTTCTCCTCTCACGCTCTGCCCCAGGCAGTGCCTATTAGGGCTCTTCCCCACATCTGACACGGACAAATATCTTCATATTTTCTTTCAAGAGATGTTGTTCATGGCCCGGATGCTGATTGCTAGGGTCTGGCTTAGGGAGGCGCCCCCGACACTGCAGCAGTGGATGGGGGCTATTAACATAAGTTTACCCTATAAAAAGGTTATGTACATACACAGAGGTTGTCCGAACAAACTCAAAAAATTTGGGACAGGTGGCTGAACAACTCCTCCACGTGTGGGGAACAAGAGTGTTGCATCTCCCTACAACCTGATTAGGAGTTGATGAACCTGCGAAGGTATCCTGTTTAGCAAGTATATCAGTGCATCACTCTGTTCACATATTTTTAATTGTTTAATGTCTGTCATTACCCTGCAACATATTCAATAAACTTAGTTTTTTTTTATTAAAAAAAAACATACTAAGACCCAGGTGGCAATGCCTAACTGGGGAAGATTTTTTAATATGTTACAAATAAGTAGTGGTTTAGGGGTTCCATCCCGCCCACCATGAGACAAACCAACCCCCCGAGAAAAAAGGCACTCTAGGGACAGGGGCAATGAACTCACCTATATCCTAGGCCTGGGGCCATAACATATGATTCCAGCCATTACATGGACCAGTGTGGGAGCCAAGGGCCGAGAGACAAATATATAAAGATCTGTAAGGCTGGATTCACACCTGTCCGGTGCGAATTCCAGCCTGTCTGCTGCCGGGAAGGGGCAGAGCCGCCGTTCGGTGGCTCCTGTCCGTACCCACAGCGCAGCAGCTACAGGGGGAGAGATGGGGAGAGGCCACGAGCAGGGGAAAATATCCCCATTCAGTGCGGAGTGCATCTCCGTGTTAGATGTGCTCCCATTAAACACAACAGGCTGGGAATTCGCACCGCATTGCACAAGAAAATGCACATGTTTTTTGTGCAATGCGGAGTGCAAATGCACCGGACATATGTGAACCGGACATATTGAAAACAATGTGTTTTCAAGTGTCCTGCGAATTGGATGCGGTTTAAGTCGCATCCAATTCACATAGGTGTGAACCCAGCCTAAGGTTAAGTATAGGTATACTTTAGTATCCAATCCATCAACTGATTTTTAAGGGAATTGAAGGGATACACAACCCTCCTTCAAAATAGAAGGATTAGATCGTACATATGGGATAGATACATAATTAGTCAGGCCCTGCTCATTAGAATAACCCACCTCAAAAACGGTGGTAATCCATCACATACAGCAGTGGAACAGGAACAATCAGATGGCCATGGAGACAGATACAGTTTGAATCTGAAGGTTAAAACAAGATACAAGGTGATAATAAAATAATATAATATCATTAGAGATTTCTACAGAATGCCTGATATGCATAGACAAAGCTTAACTGCTTTAGACATACCTGTTTCAAGAAGCAGTGGATGTATGATGTAAGATAGTAAGAGTCAGCAGACATCCACCCTGGGAAGTCCCAATACCAGGGCAAGGCCCAAAGGATATGCCCAAATGCAGGCCAATGTCCAAAGTGGGCCGAGGCGCTAGGCCAAGGGAGGCACTCACCGACCACAATCTGAAATGGGGTACAGGGTACAGCACAACTGTTTTACATCAAAAGCAAGGTTTCCCTCGCAACCAACAATGTACTGCCAAGGGTGGGATGGGCACTGATGTCCTTCGGCAAGGAAGAAGTGATCCACGGCCAGCTCCTCGCTGTGTTGGGCGAGAACTCTAGCTCCATGGCCACCCAGTGTTTCGCTTCAATATGGCAGTGCCAGTCAACCATCTCTGGTGAGATGGGCCGCCCTGTAGTAGGCCCGCACATTTGGAAGGCAAACCCCTCCCTGGGGTTTTGGAAGATTTAGAAGTTAGAATTGGAGCTGTGACTTCCGATGAGACCATATGAATTCCCTAAACATAGCATTCACACGCTTGAAAAATGCCTGGGGAAGGTGAACGGGGGGGAGCCTGTAACAAATATAACACCCTGGGTAACATGGTAATTTTAAGGGCGTTACAACGCCCAAACTGTGTTAAGGTAAGAGAATGCCAGTGGAGCAAGTCTGCTTTAAGTCGAAGGCGTAGTGGGGCATGATTGGCCATATAGAGATCTGAGGGCTCAGGAGTAATGTTAACTACTAGATAATGAATGGAGTCTGAAACCATCGAAGGGGGAAAGAGGAGCGTAGGGAGCCCTCCATGGCCTTGTCCACTGTAATGTTAAAAACTAAAGACTTAGATAGGTTAATCTTGAAACCGGATAGAGCTCCATAAGCCTGTAGGGACCGAATCAAATTTGGGAGACAGTTCAATGTATTTGTCAGGAAAAAAATCAAATCATCAGTAAAAGCAGCCACCTTATGTGATCCGTATCATATACAGGAAAGGCTCAAGGGAGAGAATAAAAATTAGGGGAGACAGGGGGCATCCCTGCCGTGTGCCATTGCTGTTTCTTTTGACCTTGACTGCCGCGGAGGGGTTGGAGTATAAAGAAAAGATCCAGCTTAACATGGACGAACCAAGTCCAATATGTTCTAAGGTAGCACGCATAAACGCCCAGTTCACTCGGTCAAAAGCCTTCTCCGCATCTGTTGAGAGCAGGAGAAGGCGCCCACCAGAGGACCCGGTAGCGTAGATTAAATTCATTACCCATGTTGTGTTATCTCGCGGTTCCCAAAGAGGTACAAACCTGGCCTGGTCCCTATGGACAAGACTTGGAATGTGAGGGAGCAGTCTATTGGCCAGGATTTTTGCGAACAGCTTCAGGTCGGAGTTCAGCAGGGCGATCGGACAGTGATTGCCGCAATGTGAAGGGTCTTTCCCCTTTTTTGGGATAAGCGAAATATAAGCTCTCAGGGTATCTGGCGGAAAAGATTTCCCCTCAGTGATAGAGTTGAGTGCAGTGACCAAACGATGGGACAGTGCCTCATAGAAAGTCTTGAAGTAGGCCGGGGTAAAGCCATCTGGGCATGGGGCCTTCTTCGATTTGGATTGAGCTAGCGCCTCCCCCAGTTCTTCCACTGTGATGGGTTCCTCCAATTCCTCCTTGACTGTACTGGGGAGTGATAGCATATTAGAGGAGATGAGGTATGACTGTATTGCCCGATCCATGTCTGGTAAGCGGCCTGTGGAGGAAGAGTGCCCTAAGTTATAGAGGCTCTGATAAAAAGACCTAAACTCCGCTGCCATGTCAGTGGAAGAGACTGTCTTCCTACCGGAGGAGTTCATGCTGTGAGAGATAAAGGTTTTGGAGCGAGGTCCATGCAGTGCCCTGGCTAAAAACATACCCGCTTTATTTGTGAACTCGTACATTGCACGATGTGCCCAGACCAGTTTTTGTTTCATTTTGTAGTACAGGAGAGAACTAAGTTCCTCGTGAACCTTAAACAGTTCCTGGTATGTGGAGTGAGCAACACTTGTGTGAGCATTCCAAGCTACTCAGCTTAGCGTAAAGCTCGTATCTACGACGGGATCTCTCCCGTTTAAGGCGTGCTCCTATTTTCATCAGCACCCCACAGAGAACTGGCTTATGGGCCTCCCAGACCACCAAAGGGTTGTCAACCGAAGTTCCATTGAGGGAGAAGTATTCCCGAATGGCGGTCAGTAACTCGGTGAGGACTACTTCTGATTGTAATACGACCTCATTTAGCATCCAAGATGGGGGGTTTTGTGCCATTGTACCCAGCTGAAGGGTGAGATGGATTGTGCATGATCCGAAAGGGATATCACGTCTATGCTGGATGATATTACCCTGGAAAGATCTTTATGCGTGATCATAAAATAGTCGAGATGTGAGTATGTGTGATGGACTAGGGAAAAGAAGGAATAATCACGTTCTTGAGGATGTAGGAGCTGCCAGGGGTCAACAAGGTGAAGTAGTTGTAGATCTGTCTTCAGGTGCCTGAGGCGGGAATAATAGAGAGATGCGAAGCACCCCGGGAAACATCCAGTAAAGGGTCCAGTCTGCCATGATCTTTGAGCCTAGGAAGATATAATCTGTCACTGTTTCCATTACTTATCTTTCTATTTGCCAAGGAGTGATGGGACCGGTTGCCATGATCTTTTCTTAATCTTCAATTTCAGGCCAGCTTTTGTGCTGTCCTCTTTCACCTTAAGAGACTTTTTAGTTCATCACTTTCTGCCATTAGTGTGGTATCGTCCACATATCTCAGGTTGTTGATATTTCTCCTGACGATCTTAATTCCGGCTTGTGATTCGTTGATCCTGGCATTTTGCATGATGCACTTTGCATATAAGTTAATTAAGTAGGGTAACAATATACATCCTCGCCACACTCCTTCCTCAATTTTGAACCTGTCAGTTGTTCCATGTCCTGTTCTAGCTGTTGCGTCTTGACTTGCATACACGTTTTTCAGAAGACAAGTGAGGTGGTAGAGGTGGTAAAGCTGGTAGAGACATACCCAAAAAGACTTGCAGCTGTAATTGCAGCGAAAGGTGATTCTACAAAGTATTGACTCAGGGGGGCTGAATACAAATTCATGCCACACTTTTCACATATTTATTTGTAAAAAATGTTGAAAACCATTTATCAATTTCCTTCCACTTCACAATTTTGTGCCACTTTGTGTTGGTCTATCACATAAAATCTCGATAAAATACATTCACGTTTTTGGTTGTAACATGATAAAATGTGGAAAATTTCAAGGGGTATGAATACTTTTTTCAAGGTATTGTATTTGTTTATTTAGTTAGTTGTTAGGTTTCTGCATTTTGGTTGTTCAGTTTTGATTTTCATGTGTTCTTGTGTTTATTGCTGTTGGTGTGGTTATTGTTCACTGTAAATAAATGTCACTTTAAAGATATACATACATGGTCTGGTCCCAGTTTCTTAGTGTAGCTGCATATATCTGGTCTCCCAGCTTCTGAATATTGACATGTGCACTGATGAGGCTGCACTGATGGGCACTAATGAGGAAGCACTGATGGGCACTGATGAGGATTGGCCCTTAACCGCAATCTGTAATCAGCTGTGTCCAAAGGATGCGCACCCCAGGGGTATAGTATTTTTGGTACAATAGCCATTTTGATGGTAGCTATACAACCTAGAAGTGAGATACAATGCTTTCTTCAGTGAAGCAGATATGCTCTAAAAGGTGCAGACAATTCTCCTGATACAACATATCACAGGTAGAAGTCATTTTCACACCTAAATACATTAAAGTGATTGTAAATTATCACCTTGTAAAACAGCCTATTCAGTTTAAATTAGAAATGAAAGGCAAAACATTTGTGTATAGATATAAGAAAACATTATAAATTTTCCCTTTTTTATAAGTGATCACATTCCCTCTGTTCTCAGCTGCATAAGAGCTGGGGAAGGAGAAGCAGCAGCACACTGAGCTTCCCAGTGAATAGCTGTGCAGCGGGGGCGTGTCGGGACAAATCTGATCATTGGAGGAGAGCAGGCTAATTTCGAAGCATAGCTAGAGAACTGACCACAGTGCACTTTCCTACATAGAGACTGGCAACAACACCAGGGATTTCATATAAAGGACATAATACAAAGAGAACCGGATATTTTCTCATACAAGTACATAGTACAGCAGCCACATATACAAGATATGAAATGTTTGGGTAACAAACACTTTAACTGAGTGGTCTGCCAGGTATGTGGAAAATATTTAGTTAGAGACTAAAGTGTCCAGTGGGAGGCATTTACTGGAAGGCCCCCTCTTTAGAATAGTGTAGGTTTGGAACAGTAAAGTGTTTTTGTGTTAAAGTAAGGAGTACATCATCTGCAAAAAGCAAGATTCTCATAAAATTCTCTAAAATAGTTTTTTTTATTTTACTCCATGAATATTGGGATTAAGCCTAATGTGAGCTGCAAGGGGTTCAATTACATTCAACCAAAACACTCCAGCGCTCAATCTAGAGGTTTCCTTTAAAAATGCTTCCCTCCACAATGCTTCTTAGAGGTGCAGCCTTCCTCAGAAATCTTCAATGAAATGCAAAAACACACACACAGGAGGGCGCAAACACCTTGTACAGCTGCTGTGTCCTTGTCCACTCTGCATAATGGAGCAGACACAGACCTGTCACCTGCCTGCTCAGCGGGGATAAGTGGAGAGATCCCACGCTAAGCAGGCAGATCCGCTTGACGGAGTCTGCCCCGTCTGAAATGGGCCTTAAAGCTGTGACAGGTACCAGAATAATCAGGGCAGAATAAAAGGGGCTATGAAATTGAAGCTGGAGACACGTCCGTGGCTGGCTGAAGATTCCATGAGTGTGAGATTTCCTAATTTCCACTTAAATTTCCATTTAAATACCCCCACCTCCAGACCCACCCCTAACCTAGCAAGCCAATTAGGATGTAGCTTGTTCAATTGTTCCAGGAGAATATAGGTACCAAAGGTGAAACTGCACTTATCCCATGATTCCAATAGTCAGAAGCCCCTTTCACTAAAGCCTCGTACACACGAACCGATGGTTGAGCAACCGAACGTCCAACTTTTTCCCAAACTGGGCGACAGCGATTTGGTCTAGCATACTAACGTGAAGCAAGTAATCGGCCAACAAAGCCGAATGTAGTGACATATTACAAGCGTATAACGAGGAAGTTCAGGTGAATGTGATTTGTGAATTAGGAACACAGGTTACACCACCGAACACTTCCTGGATTGCCAGCATGCGTGTTTGCACTTCCAACTTTTGGTTGGTCAACCTCTGTACACACGAGCCAACAATCGGTCAACTCCTTGTTGGCGAACACAAGTTTTCTAGTCTCGTCGTCCAACTTCTGTTGGATGACGATTGGAAATCGGCTATAGAATTGTGCGTACACACGATCAGATTATCGGCCAACAGGCTGTTGGACGACTGTTGTTGACCAACCATCGGACCGTGTGTACGGCCTCAAGGCTCTAGGATCTGTACACAGAGTTATGGCATGAAGATTTAATTGTTGATGTATCAAAGCCATCTGCCTAAATATCATTTTTGCGTGGACTGACCAAGGCCATTTAAAAAAAAATATTCTTTGTAACAGTACATAGTTAAGGTCTAAATTGCAGTGCTTAGAAGAATACATTTAAAATGCATCTAAAATCGATATATGTCCATAATGACAGTCCATATTGAGAGCCAGCTTGATGAAAAAGAAAGTATTAATAAAATATTTCCTGTTCACCTTTACAGGCTTCACTATTAGTCTCCCTTCCTCCTTACATGTCATCATGATTTAGCTATAAGGGGTGAAGCCTGTATGTCGTATTGGGTTTTGCTGTCATGGTAATACGTGTGTGTCCGCTGGCTGGAAGAACCCCTGTACCCTGAATGGAATTGATGTTTGCATGCTTTTTCATTTCTTGAGTCTGGTAAGGAGACCTACTGGGCACTGTGGTGCTGTGTGTTTTTCCACCTCTACACAGAAGGTGGTGCTGGGACTTTCTTTTTCATCAAGCTGGCTCTCAATATGGACTGTCATTATGGACATATATTGATTTTAGATGCATTTTTAAATGTGTTCTTCTAAGCACTGCAATTTAAACCTTAAATATTTGAACATTGTTGATCAGCAATTTTTGTCAGCTGCTTGCTTATTTGATGATTAGCGTGGATATCCCACGCATTTGTTAACAGTCATAGTTGTTCAGATTGTAAAAACATAGTTGTCCAGCCATTTTCCTTTAGTGCAGATTCACAGGAATGTTTCCATGAGCAGGATCAGTCTGTAAAAAGGTTATCAGATGCTTTTCAGAAAATAACATGTTTTTGTTTATTCATGTTCTACCAGGTAAGCCAGGAGAACAAGGTCCATATGGTCTCCCAGGAAAAATAGGTCCTTCAGGACCAAATGGCATGCCAGGTCCCCCAGGTGCTCCAGGACCCAAAGGTGAATCTGGATCATCCTCCACCAGGAACAGCTATGCTTTTCATGTGGGACTAAAAACATCGAGTCCAGATAGCAGCAAACCCATTAAGTTTGAGAAAGTATTTTATAATGAGCATAATGTCTACAATATAGAAACTGGAAAATTAACCTCTCCGGTAAACGGTGTATATTACCTAACCTACCACATTACAGTGTATAATAAACATGTACACCTTATACTGAAACATAACGATAAGAATGTACAATTTATGTATCACGAGTATAGTTCGAACACTCATCAAGCTTCCAGTGCCTGTATTCTAGCCATGAAGAAAGGTGATGAGGCTTGGCTGGAGGTCTACTCAGAGAGAAATGGTCTTTATGCTGATGGCGATGATGACACTACATTTTCAGGATTTATTATTTGACAGATAATCACTTTTTATAGGGATTCCACTAAGATATTCACTGCAACAGAAATAAAATCCAATCAATTTGAAGGGGAACTCCATGGAGGGGTTTTTCTGAACTATTTCCTTGAACTCCCAATGTAGTTTCAGGGCCCATTCACAGTTGTTATTGTGGGTTAAAGCCTGAATGCAGCCAAGATAAAAAAAAAACAGAAATCCGCACAAGGGACATAAGGGACATAACTTACTGTTAGCAGGATGTGTCTCTCTTCTTTTAGTTGAAATACTCCTCTGTTGATGCAACCCATTCTGACATAAACTTCTGGTGCGACAGAGGTTAAAACAACTAAGGGGCTATCACAGGTTCTCATCAAGAGATCCTGACTATGTCTGCCCTTTCCTTCCAGCTGCTCTATGAATTGAACAGGATCTAAGCATGGGAACAGGCAAATGATGGATCCCTCTGTTCCCTCCATTCTTAGATTCTGTTTCATTCATAAAGTTGTAACACAGCTTCTAAGGATGCAGCAGTTGGGCAGAAAGGCCTGCACATAGTTCGGCTCTCTTGATGACAGCCCCTTAGTTGTATTAATCCTACCTCACCAGACGAGCAGGGCATGAACGGTGGGGGATTTCAAATAAAAGAAGAGGCACCAATACAAGGGAAACATCCTACTGACTCTAAGTTATGTCTCTTGTGCTGATTTCCCAGTTTTTTTTAATTTGGCTGTACTTCAGCTTTAAGATGTTTTGAGTTAAGGCAGCCCATTCATTTTGAATGGGCTGTCAGCCCACTTTAATGGAAAACTGCACCTGCAGCATCTTTGGCAATGAAGCACAGGCTGATGTACTATTACTGAGCTGGTTACTAGGACCCTGGCACCCCCTGCACCATAACAACCAATGATGCTGTGTTGCAAAATCATTTACATATCAAAGGCTAAAGCAAAACATGCAGGTAGAAATTGTCAGTCAAATTTAAAGCGGAACTTCACCCAAAAGGGGAATCTCCGCTTTTTGTATCCCCTCCCCTCTTCCACTGACACATTTGACACTTTTTGGGGAGGAGTGAGTACCTGGTTTTGACAGGTCCCCGCTCCCATTTTGGGTCAGATGCGTTGCGGCGACCTGAGCCGGAAATTCGCCCCCTTCCCCCGCAGTTTTCTGGGACACATCACCGGTCCCCGAAGGCTACGGGACCATTCACAAGGTGCAGCACAGTAGAAAGCTGGCTGTGAAGCACCAAGGCTTCACTGCCTGTTTCCCTTACTTGGGATGCCGCTGCCTGCACCCGAAGCTGATTGAAGAATCGGCTCGGGGGAGGTCATCCCTGGATTCCTGAACAGGTACATGTCCTTATATTAAAAGTCAGCAGCTACAGTATTTATAGCTGCTGACCATTAATTTTTGGGGGGAGCCTGGAGCTCCTCTTAAACAACTTTCAAGACATAGTATGATCACGTGTAAATGCTAGGAAACAGTTTACTACCCACAAGTTCAATAGACCAATAACATTTTGTGAATTGTTAAGTCAAAACTGGCCAATTTATTAACAATTTAAAGCAATCTGATTGTTTTTCCTCTTTCAATTGGGATAATTTCAATTCCATCTCCTTATGATTGATCAAAACCACCATTTTATGTTTACAAATGCTTTGTGGTTTTGACCAAAAATATTTGAGTGTTCTAACAAATTTCCAAGTGTATTTAGACCTCGTGCACAAAAGACCTTTCCCTAAACTCTCCTAGAAGCCTTTCCTTCTGGCAGCAGCGTTTTGGTAGAAAATACGGGCATTAATTCATTTCATTGGTCAGAATAATAATTTATTCTGGCAATTGAAATGAATTAATACGCAAGCGCTAAACATGTCAGAAGTGTCAAGTGTTTTTTCTAACAAAAATCTGCTTCTCCTGGCCTCACTGCCAGCGGGGTTTTCTTCCTGCCTCCAAATAACTCTGCATAGACACACACATTGGCTAACATGTAGGGGTATTTAGAGGTAGGTGTAAAAAAGAAAAACAGAAGCCCCTAGGAGCATCTGAGAAATGTCTGGTGTGCATAAGGCCTTATGCTTTTTCATTCAGCATGTAATGTATCTTAAAAGAATGAGATAGCCATTAAACAATGCTTTCTTTATTGCCCTGACAGAACAGTATACGGCAATGGTCTCCAAACTGTGGCCTTGGGGCCGGATGCGGCCCTTTGCTTGCCTTTATCTAGCCCTTGAGGCATTATTTCTGCCACTGACACCAACAATTGGGGCATAATTCCTGCCACTGACACCAACAATGGGGCATAATTACTTCCACTGACAACAACAGTGGGACACTATCCCTTCCACTGACACCAGCGATGGGGCATAATTTTCCTCCACTGACGACAAAAATGGGGCACTATTTCTCCCAACAACACCAACTATTTCTCGCCCAATACCACAGGTCGGGCATTGTTTACTCTAACTGGGCACAGTCTGGACCCCCTAAAATCTGAAGGACAGTAAATTGGCCCTTTCTTTAAAAAGTTTGAAGACCCCAGGTATACAGGAAAATAAACCGCCCAATTATATACATTATAGCACTGCTGGAACTACTGCTATAGCAGTCCACATAATTGATATGGGGCCTGGGCCAGGGTAAGTCCCAGTTGAAGCTCCAGGTTTAGGACATCGGACACATTCTGCAAATACACTAGTCCCCAGGGTTCTGCTGGTGATCACTGCCAGCTCTCCACCTGGTGTCAGCCAAATCATTACAATACTGCTGTAAATAATTACAGCCAGAAGCTGCTGCAGAACCAAGACACAGTTTCTGTCACAGGAGGTAAGTGGCACTGATGAATTCTTTATTTAGGAGGGAGTTTTGTTCCTCAGTGCCACAGTGAGACTTAGGAAAAAAGCCCCCCTCTTGCATTGGTGTCACCCACCCATGAGGGCATCCTGATATTTGCCTGCTGCTAACATCAGAGCTGAGAGCTTTTGCAATACTGAAGCAAGGTGCTGTGATGTTTAAACTATGTGCCTGCATTACACAGAGTAGCACTGAAGCCCAGTGATGACATTACTAAGTCTAAAATAAAGTTTGGACCATACAGTCTGAGAATAATTGGTGGACCCCAAATTACCCACCGCAAGCGTAGAATGATTATCACTTTCATGGCTACCAATAAACATTTTGTTTCCATGTATTGTTCTTCCACTTGCTGTTGCTGTCTGTGATGCTCAAGTTGATTAAATGCTGCATAAAACAAATAAAAAATAAATTGAAAAATACATGTCAGCCCTCTGGAGTGCTCTCTAGATGTGTGAACAAAAATGGTATGAGTGTATTGTGTTGAAAGAATAGTTTTTTTCTATGATAAAAAAAAAACACTTTAACAACAAAGTGAAAGGACTAAGGCTGGCTATACATTATACAATTGTCTGCTATAGTTTTCCTTTAGATTTACCAAAACCATATAATATGAGGTCAAATCTAAACACGTTCCATTTGTATGCAATCAGGCAGGTCCTTGTACTACATAGTTGAAGGTAAATCTAAAAGAAATTGAATAAGAAAACTGTATAATGTATGGGCAGCTTTACACTGTAGTAAAACATATTGAAAAAAATAAATAGTGGAGGAGAAATTAATTTAAAGTGGTTGTAAACCTCAGACATGAAAAATGAGCAATACCTTTCCCTCTATAGTGTGTACTTGCCTCAATTAAGGGCACTAAGTGTAATTTCTGTCTGCCGCTTTGTTCTTCTGCTATCAGCACTTCTGGCAAGTTTTCCTGACACCAAGAGAAAAATGGTGACAGGGGAGGGAGCTCCAGCACACAGCCTGTGATTGACAGATTCAACTCTGTTCCTGTGTGAAGGGGTGTGTGTCCTCTCCCTCCAATCAGCTCATAGAACTCTTCTCACTGAGCTCTGCAGAGTGTAACTTCAGATCGCTGCCCCCTGCTTTCTGGAGCTCAGAAATGCTGTCTAAATTCTAAAATTCTATATTTGGTATGGCTGTAGAGAAGAGAAGACTGTCGATAAACAGGTACAACTGATATGGGAGGATTTTTTTCATCTCGGTGTACCATCTGAGGCGAGTCACTCCACTGGGTATATGGAAGAGTTTACATCTACTTTAAAAGAGAAATATAGACAAAGCTATTTTGGCTGTAGTTCTCCTGAGGATCACAGGAGTGCAGTTCCTTCTATACTCTTGTGACCTGTGTTTAGCCTACAGCAGGCTAAATCCCCTTGTTGGCTGATGTCACTCAGCCAGTCTAGGCTCAGGAAAGATCCCAACTTTAAACCAACCAGATGCCTGGACCGGTACCTGGCTCAGCCTCTCAGCGAGCTGCTGAGACCCTGAGCCAGCCCCTCCTGCCCCCTCCACAGCCCAGTGCTTCAGTGAGCGCTGGGGGGCAGGCAGAGAGATCCGGTGACTGACAGTTACCGCTCTTTGCTCAGAGCAGAGGAGAAAAGAAAGTGATCAGCCATATTTGATCACTCGGTTCTCAGTCTTAGAGCCAGCGTGGGTCAGCTAGGTGAGTATAAATGTTTATTTTTTTCAAAAACTGTATTTCTTTTAAAATAATCAATGGGCAGAAAAGATATAAACTACTTGGGTCATGACTCTTGGGGAAGCTTCGAGACCATGTGAAAAGGTAGGTATGAGCCTCTTTCCCTCCAGTCTAAAAGGAAGGCTGCTTTTGCGAATGGTAGCAGCTAATTTATTCAGACAACATGACATCATCAAGGTGCAAAACGTGGTCTATTAATGGATCTTGGTTTAACAAAAGAAAGAATGGACATCACAGTGATAAATTGAACCCAGAAAATTGCATCAAATACTTACCACATGTAGCGCTACCCCCAAAGGAACCGCTGGTATATTTGGGTCCTATGTTCTACAGAACACTCCTACTGACACCACAAAATTACCTCAGCCAGGGAGTCTCCCGGCAGCCACACAAGAAAAAAATGTGCACACTGTTATAAAATAAATGATCAGGTTGAAGTAATAGCAATAAATACATTTGTTAGCAATTCAACAGTTAAGAAAGGGTTAATAGTAAGCAAGGTGAATCGGCACATGAACAATGCAGTGCAGTCACATATCCTTTAACCACTTCCTTACTGGGC
Source organism: Glandirana rugosa (assembly GCA_018402905.1). NCBI lineage: Eukaryota > Metazoa > Chordata > Amphibia > Anura > Ranidae > Glandirana > Glandirana rugosa. The sequence continues at coordinate 1,660,545 of BLSH010334420.1, read as the reverse complement.
ACTTAAACCCCCCTCCTGCCCAGACCAATTTCCAGTTTTCAGTGCTGTCGCTCTTTAACTGACAATTGCGCGGTCGTGCGACGTTGTACCCAAACAAAATTGGCGTCCTTTTTTCCCCACAAATAGAGCTTTCTTTTGGTGGTATTTGATCCCCTCTGTGTCATTTCTGATCGTCGCTATAAACAAAAAAAGAGCGACACTTTTGAAAAAAGAACAATATTTTTTACTTTTTTCTATAATAAATATCCAAAAATAAAAAATAAAAAAACTAATTTATTCATCAGTTTAGGCCGATATATATTCTTCCTCATATTTTTGGTAAAAAAAATCGCAATCGGCATTTATTGATTGGAATGCGCAAAAGTTATAGCGACTACAAACTATGGACATTGATTTATGGCGTTTTTATTATTTATTTTTTTTACTAGTAATGGCGGCGATCTGTGATTTTTATCGGGGACTGCGATATTGGGGCGGATATGTCGGACGTTTTTTACACTTTTTTGGGACCAATGACATTTATACAGTGATCAGAAATGTAATTGTCCACTGATTACTGTATAAATGTCATTGGCAGTGAAGGGGTTAACCTGCAGGGGGCAGTGAAGGGGTTAAAAGTGTTCCCTGGGTGTGTTCTAACTGTGGGGGGTTGGGGTTAGCAGGGACATGACAGATCTAACTGATCCCAGTGACAGGGATCAGTAGATCTGGCATGCCCCCCCTCACAGAACGGGGAACCGCCGTGTTTACTTCGGTGGTTCCCCGTTCCTCCTCTCTGTAAGGAGATCGTGGGTCTCCGGCGGACATCGGGTCCGCCGGACCCGCGGGCACGCTCATGCGGCGTGCGGCCCGACAGGAGCGCGCCCAGCGTGAGCCGAATGGGAGGACGTCTATTGATGGCCTCCCGGCATTTTAGGGCCGTGCTGTAGCTGTCATTCAGCTATGGCGCGGTCGCGAGGTGGTTAAAGTGTGGCTACCTGTTCTGCAGGACTGAAGATACAAACAATATCCCTCCAACTGGGAGATTACTCCCCAAGTGAGATGTGTACGATTAACAAGGAATTAGGGCTAGCTCACTTGTAGTCAGTCAAAAAAGTTTAGGTTTGAAGTGGTTGTTACCCTAAAAAAAAAAAAGATCCTGTTTCTTTATAGCGGGATAAACAGCAAAGTGCTTGTGCTGTCTAACCTGCTCCTCTGAAAACTGTAAAAAACCTGACTGATCCTGCTAGTTTCTGCCCTCCCCTCTGTAAACTGACCATGGTTTATCATGGCTGCCGAGCCCTGACAGTTGGTCAGTTTAGAGTCAAATATGTTTTTTATTATTAAGTACATGAAAACATTACTATTTGGTACCAGTCAAATGTCTCCCCTCCCGTCTTTGATCGTCCTAGTCAGTCCAAAAAATGTCAAAAGTCTCCTCGTCCAATCTGTCGTGTTCGTGAAACGACAAATAGGGCGATATTTCTTTGTCCTAGAAAAAAAAAAAATCCCATTGTTGGTGAAGTTTGGATTTGAAAAAACTGACTGATGTTCACTCGATCGGGATTAAGGAACAATTAGCATGTGTAGAGTGAACCCCTCATTAGAGGGTCAACCTCCCTATAACAAACATAGAAGTCAGGACGTCTTGTCCATCGGTGTGAAATTGGTGGAGCGCTGGCGCGGTATCGACTTACTGTCGATGTCGTGCCGGGATTTTACGGCCCTCCGGTAGTTATCTGCAGGAGGGTAAGCCGAGTGCGACCCGCGCGAG
>BLSH010334420.1:1597148-1608790 GCA_018402905.1 Glandirana rugosa | reverse complement strand
AATAACCCCCCCCCCCCCCCCGCTGCCTTCTTTTTTTTTTTTTATTTGTTGCAGCAAACACTCCCTAAACAAACTCTACCTACTCTCCGAGAGGGTTTAATGGGTGACACATAAGTTTGGATTGGTAACCTCATATACATAAGACACTTATGGGTCCCTTTTTAACGTGACTGGGTATACTCTTAACGCTTGACATCTATTTTTATTATGCCCTTAGCCTTAAAAGAATACTCTGTTGTTAACTTTACGATTATTCTCCTAGAATTTGTCTTATGTGCACTTGTCTAAATACTGCATTACTAATGGACAATTCAACATGTTATTCTATTGTTTCATTGTTTGTGTGCTGGATCACTAATCTGTACTCAGTTTCTTAATAAAACTTTTCTATTAAAAAAAAAAAAATGACCGTATTTTTTTTTGTAAAATATGAAAGGTGAGGTCGCACCGAGTAAATAGATTTGCATGCGCCCGGGAAATGGTGACAAACTTTGTCACCATATATTTTCCATAGACAACACATTAAAAGCCCCCTATAGGTAATCAGTTGAGCGCTACAAAGGAAGTCTGGTTCTAGAATTATTGCTCTGATTCGGCGATATGTAAGGTGTATCACAATCGATGTTTTCCGGCGTGGACCCGAGGGTGTGGGTTTGCTATGGCATTACAACCTTGGGAGACGTTTTTACACAGGGTGCCCTGACCTCCTTCCCTGAATTATCTACCACTTGTGGGTTACCTCGCTGGATGCAGTTTTGATATTTGCAGCTCAAACATGCTATACATGCTCAATTTCCGCAGACACTGTCCCTCCAGGAGGACCCAATAGAGGCACTGCTTTCGCCTGGCGATTTGAATAAGCCGTTATCGACGCTTTACAGTGCTTTAATAAGCAAGGACTCCCCTAGATTGCGCAGACTGTGGGAGCTATGGCAGGATGACATCCCGTCACTGGATAGGGAGGACTGGGAGGATTGTTTAGAGCTCGGGCCTAAATTGGTCATCTCTTCTGGGGATAAGCTCATCCAGGTTAAAATCATCCATAGACTACACTATACCCCCCAAAAAATGCATCGCATCTTCCCGGATAGGGATCCCCGTTGCCCACGCTGTAAATCACAGGTTGGTACACTAATTCACATGCTGTGGGACTGCCCAGCTATTGTACAATACTGGACAGGAGTTTTCGGAGAAATCAATCTTAGGTTACAGATGTCCCTCCCGATGACGTCGGGGCTGTCGCTACTAGGGGTTCATGACGATGCCCAACGATCTCATCATACTAAGCTTTAAATCTCCTATCCCCTATTCTATGCTAAAAAAGAAATCCTGAAATGGACCTCGGCGTCTGCCCCGGCTCTGACCTCCTGGGAAGCGCTGTTGACAGCAGCCTTACCCATATACAAAATAACATACCTGAATAGGGGCTGTGTTTGGAAGTATGTTAAAGTATGGGGCCCGTGGACCAACTCTTGAGGTAACGTTGGGGGTGAGGGGTGGGATGGATGCTCCTGATGAAACACTGGTTAGAATGTGAGGACTCGCTATGCTAATGTCTACCCTTGTTAATAAACAACCATATATTATTGAATGCACTTTTGCAAGGAAATGTATCAATATCTAATGATTCGACTGTTAACGACTCCAGTTGTTTATAACATCTTTCTCAATGCTATGCCTTGGTCTGGATATGTTTGGAATACTGTATATGCAGTATGTATTACCAATAAAGCACCTTTGTTTAAAATGTTTTCTGGCGTAGGCACCCCGACACGTGCATTGTACGTGTGTATGTGGGGGGGCCAAAATTTTTTGGGGGGATTTTATGGGCTTGGGTGTAACTTTATATTTTAAAATTAAAAATAAATTTTTTTTTTTACTTTTTTCATCACGCGGGGACAAGTCATGAGTCACAGCAAAATGTGATGATTTTTTTATTTGGTGACAATTTCTCTTTAATGAGAGGTCTAGTATGTCTCCCTGCATGTCTCCCCTGGGCTCCACTGAATGTAATGCAATGCACATTGCACTGCATTACATTCTTTCCCGGCCTTCATGACCGGGGAAACTGTCAACGGGAAGTGATGTCACACACAACACTTCCAGGTCAGCAACAAGAGGGGGAGGAGAGCGAACATATGTCCACTCTCCTTCCTTCCCTCTACCCGGCAGCACCAGCTACGCCGGTCCCGGGTCCACAGATGGGCAAGCAGAGCCTGGGATACATAGCAAGGGGCGGAGGCGTAACTACAACCTTCAGGGCCACGGTGCAAGAAATTATGAAGGGGACCCCTGGCCAGGGCCCTTCCCTCTTCACACTGATCCTGGGGTCCTTTACTCCCATCGCTGGTCTCTTTATTACGGTCCCACAGTGGGACCCTTTCACAGGTTCTGCAGTGGGCCCCCTTTCTGCCATCTTCGGGCCTCCCCATGATGTTGAAATGCCAGGGCCCGATCACAATTGCAACCTTTGCAATCCTGATAGTTCCCTCACTGGTGTCATTCGTTTTTAATTTTTATTTTACTTTTATTATTTTTACCATTTCATTTACAATTTTATTTTTACAATTTTTTTACAATTGTTTTAGGAGCTCTGTTGGCGGGCTTTGATGAGATATGAGGGGTCTAAACAAACCTCAGCTCTCAATCTCCATCTGTGTAGCCTCAGCTGCACAGAATGAATGGACAGGAATAGTTGTGCACCGAGCAAATTTACTGACCCGTTTCCATCTCTCCATCATGACCCATCTTCTACAGCAGCTGGCAAGAGAGAGGAGGGGGGAAGACAGCAGCTCTGTGGGTGGACCAGGGAAGCACACATGGACCCTGGGAACAGCAAAAAACAAACTGGATAGGAGGGGCAGCGAGGGCAGCATATAGAGGAACCAATCTCCTCCATTAATAGGAAAATGGGGGAGATTGGTTCCTTTAAATGCCATCCCTCCTATCCAGGTGTACAAGGGAGGCATACGGGCCCCCTGGAGCATGGGACCTGGTTGCAATTGCAACCCCTGTAGTTACGCCCCTGGCAAGGGGGTGGGTGGAAGCATTTCATATGGCAGGGATTTTTTGTGCCCTGCCATACCTGCATGATGCCCCTGGAAGTTGGAAATTCTGTAGTAGACACTGCTACTTCAGTGATTTCCACTTTCCTCTGGATCCAATGCTGAGCTGCTGCCCTGCTGTATTTTGAACACAGGAGGCGGCTGCTTGGCATGGGTACCAATGAGAGATTGTTTTGCGTTTTCTGAATGGCAAATTGTTCTTTGATTGGATGAGGTGGAGCGGTGGGGCAGTCTCCACCTCATCCAATCAAAGAATGATTTGCATTCATTCAGAGCATACAAAACATTCTCTGAATGGCACCCGTTCCAAGCAGCTGACCTCATGTGTTCTGAATGTGGCAGGGCAGCTGCTCGGCACAGCACCAGGAAGCAAGTCTGACACTAGAATCTATTCTATGGATGTTATTTATAAAGAATGCAGCTGTGATCATTATGGGAGGCTGGCTTTAACAGTGTTTTATTTTACTTGTATTTTGTCTACCACAGGGCCTGTTTGGAGTGCCTGAGTTAAGTTCTCCAGAAGGATTCCACATAGTTCAAGATAATGCCCTAAGAAAGTCGGAGTCCCTAGTGGAGAAAGTGTGTACTGCTCCTCCAAGTGCTGAGACTGTGAAGCTTTTTGACCAGCTAAGTGATGAACTGTGTAAAGTTGCTGATCTGGTGAGAGCAAAAGCATGCATTCCATGTCTAGGCTATGTGCACAGAGGGTGAGGGATATTGGCATAGTGATTTGTATGCCCTACTGAAATAAAAGTGAGGTTAAACAAACATTCCAACTAGACATAATTGGTAAAACCAGTAGATAAAGCCAAGGCTCTGTTGTACAGCAGTGTTCATTTTGGCAGTAAATTTCAATTTAGTTTTAGTCTTCGTCTTAAGACTAAAATGGCATTTTAGTTTTAGTCCCATTTTAGTCTTCTGCAATTGTTTTAGTTTTAGTCATATTTAGTTGACTAAATCTCCAGTACATTTTAGTCAACTAAAATCATGTTGGTCGACTAAAACTCATTTTAGTCGTCTAAAATCTAATGGGTGCAGTTAAATTGTAATGCATTATTTAAGTAGTTCTCTACAATTTCCAAACTCATTATATACTGCTGGAATGAAAAATCTAATAAGTTTTTTATTTATGGTATTGAGGTATGAACATGCACTACAGACCAGTGTTAATTTTGACGTCAAATTTCAGTTTCATTTTAGTCTTTTGACTAAAATGCCATTTTAGTTTTAGTCCCATTTTAGACTTGTGACTAAAATGCCATTTTAGTTTTAGTCGTATTTTAGTCATCTCAATTGTTCTAGTTTTAGTCGTATTTTAGTTGACTAAAATGGTATTATGTTAGTCGACTAAAATGTTTTAGTCGGTTTTAGTTGACGAAATTAACACTGTTGTACAGGTCTGCTTATTTCTCATAGGGTACCAAAGCAATTACAATGTAAATAATGTCATTTATAAGAAAAATTGCCAGTAGGAAAGGTTTTATGGCAGTGAAGACTGTGTATGTCTCTTCTGTCATAAAAGCTATTTCTCTGCCTGTTAGCAGTTTTCTGGGCCGCACATGCACAGCTCAAGAAAAGAATTAACCCTTTGTGCATTTGTGGGAGTTATGTTTTCCCTGGCCAGCTAGTCAAGATGGCTGGAGAATCCAGACCCGGTAAATATGATGGCAAGAGTGATGGCATTTGGCTTTGCATCTATGGATTTTGCCACTTTGGGATGTACGTATGTTATAATGTGCAAATATACTTGAGCATGAGGGAATCAAGAATAAGAATAATAATTTTTGTTTTGCAGAACTGGAGTCTTGGATTCAGTTTTCTCCAATGACTAGAGTTGTGCGGAGTTTGTGTTTTCCGTTGTTCACATTGCTTTCCTGAGATGCTTTGGGGGTAATCCATGCAAAACAGTGTTATATGCAGTACATCTCTTCAATACATGCATGATTCCCTGTGTGCGTCTCTTTTTAAAGACCTTGCAAGCACAAATACCTGCTGACCTGTAAGAAATGCACTTTGCTCCCGAATCCCGTAGTGAGCTGACAACACAAAGCATTTTTTTGGTTGGAGTTGTCAGCCTTGCCTGGTTGGCTTTTGCTCAACTACTGAATCACATCCCTTGTGATCCTTGTACACAACACATACATACATATTAAGTGGATTTTAGTCAAGCAGTCTTATTGCATATATGTGTAAATGTGAATTATTCAGTATTCTCTGTAAAGCTTTGTGGAATATTTCAGTGCTCCATGGAAAATAAATACAATCTACAGGGTGGGCCATTTATATGGATACACTTTAATAAAATGGGAATGGTTGGTGATATTAACTTCCTGTTTGCGGCACATTAGTATATGTGAGGGGGGAAACTTTTCAAGATGGTTGGTGACCGTGGCGGCCATTTTGAAGTCGGCCATTTTGAATCCAACTTTTGTTTTTTTAATAGGAAGAGGGTCATGTGACACATCAAACTTATTGGGAATTTCACAAGAAAAACAATGGTGTGCTTGCTTTTAACGTAACTTTATTCTTTCATGAGTTATTGACAAGTTTCTGACCACTTATAAAATGTGTTCAATGTGCTGCCCATTGTGTTGGATCGTCAATGCAACCCTCTTCTCCCACTCTTCACACGCTGATAGCAACACCGCAGGAGAAATGCTAGCACAGGCTTCCAGTATCCGTAGTTTCAGGTGCTGCACATCTCGTATCCTCACAGCATATGGTTTTTTTATGGTTTTTATGGTCAGTAAAAACCAATACCAGGTGAGCTGCTCCTTCCAGGAGGTACCGCCATTCCTCCAAAGCCGACTTGTTGGCCAGCAATTCCCTATCACCAACATCATAGTTCCAGCAAGATGGTGCACCACCACATTACGAGTATCAGGTCCGAGCATTCCTAGATGAACAGTTTCCTGGAAAGTGGATTGGTCGTCGTGGACCAGTTGAATGGCCCCCAAGGTCTCCCGATCTGATCTCCTTAGACTTTTATCTTTGGGGTCATCTGAAGGCAATTGTCTATGCTGTGAAGATACGAGATGTGCAGCAGAGGAGAAGCGGATTGCATTGACAATCCAACACAATGGGTAGCACAGTGAACACATTTTATAAGTGGTCGGAAACTTGTAACTAACTCATGAAATAATAATGTTACGTTAAAACCAAGCACACCATTGTTTTTCTTGTGAAATTCCTATTGAAAAAACAAAAGTTGGATTCAAAATGGCCGCCATGTTCACCACCCATCTTGAAAAGTTTCCCCGCTCACATATACTAATGTGCCACAAACAGGAAGTTAATATCACCAACCATTCCCATTTTATTAAGGTGTATCCATATAAATGGCCCACCCTGTAGATTCAAACATCTATACATTCCTATATATGTAATAGTTGTGTATACTAAAGATTTGAATTGGCTATAGGTGGGCACCTGCAGTTCATTGTATCAGTTCTTGCCACTGCATTGTGTGAAGAATGGTAAGGAGCTTTACTGTATATTAGTGAAATGGATGTGATGCAGTTACTGTAGATTGCTGCTCTGTTTATTACATTCTAATTGATTTTTTTTTCTGCATCCTCCATTTTAATGGATCTGTTTCTTATGAATAGTTTCTTTCCTGACTAATAAGATGTTCTGATCTCTGCAGGCTGACTTTGTTAAGGCCGCTCATCCTGACTCCTCGTTCAGAGATGCAGCTGAGGAAGCCTGCAGGAACATAGGTACCATGGTGGAGAAGTATGTCACCTATATCTCTGCAACATTTTGCTCTTTAGTGTGCTGTGCATATTAACTACTGCTTTGACTGGGTGCCGATGGTTCTGTTCTAACAGATTGCTGCAGCTTCCAGTACCATTCTCATCTGTTGGAAGCTGCTTAGAATGTCTTTAACTGCTGTGAATAGAAAACTCAGTTTGCAGAAATATCATTAACATCCTTGTACATTTATTAAACTTCGCTTGTGAAGTTTAAGAAGCGTCAGATTCTGCAAGTTTTTGGAAAGTATTTAATAAGCTTAAAGCTGCTTTATGGAAACCCCTTAGGGAATCTTGAGCTCCAGCCTAGAGCTAACCAATAGAGGCTTTTAAAATAGTTGTAAACCTTTACATTTACCTAGTGAGGTGAGCCTTTTCTTTTCTACATCCGTTCAAAGTCCAGAATTTAAAAAGATTGTCTGAACTGTCAGAAAAAAGGGGACGGAGAGGTGGAGAGCTCTGATAGCTGATTGGAGGGAAGACCTCTCCATTCAGCACACAGGAACAGAGCTGAGGCTAAACAACTAATACAGATAGCAGAACAATGGGGCAGCAGACAGAAATGACACTTGGTGTGTACTTGTCTCATTTAAGAACACTGTAGGGCAGGGCTTGACAAATTTGCTTTGAATCTAGGAGCCAGCTAAAAAAGTTAGGAGCCAGTTTTTTTTAGCGTAGTGTTGGGTTGTCAGCGCCCAGGGTAAAGCAAGTAATTTTCACTCCCCCCCAACCCTAACTTACTCATAGCAGAGCAGCCAGTCAATAACTCCAACCTAACACCGTTACATCAGGGTTATAGGCTGGCCAGAAAGAGTGACACTAAAAACTTGTTATAGGGGGAAACTCTTTATTATGGCTAATGTATCATGACTGCGGCATGTAAAACGCCCTCATCTGCATCTAATACAGCTTAAGGGAGGCCATTGGTGGGTGGCAAGAAACATGTCTCTATTGCACATTTTTACCACCCAACTGCACATCTAAACAAAGCCTTAGTGACATTTTAAATAAAATACAAAAAAAAAGGTGAAAGAAGTATTTCAGTGCTGCTGATCTTCTGCTGCCTCTTTGCAGCCACTTCATGCCTACATCTGTGTCCCCACGGTGACTATTTTATTGATCTGATGGGTTTCCGGTCACCATGAAATACTGGAGCCCAGCTGCACATAAAGAGTGGTAATGGTTGATGGTACACAGGGCTTTATCACAATTTTGTTGCTTAGAATAAAGATCACGATTCTCGTGGTGTAACATCTTTCACATTATACAAAAAAAAAAAATGGGCTAACTTTACTGTTTTTTAGTTTTTTTTTTTTTTTTTTATTCATTAAAGTGTACTTTTTCCCCAAAAAAAATTGCGTTTGAAAGACCGCTGCGCAAATACCATGTGACATAAAATATTGCAACAACCTCCATTTTTATTCTCTAGCGTCTCTGCTAACAAAATATATAATGTTTGAAGGTTATAAGTCATATTCTAACAGAAAATACTGGATTTTTACTTGTAAGCAACAAATGTTAGAAAAGGTTTAGTCTTTAAGTGGTTAAACTTCCCTCATACAGACTGGAGATAATTCCTTTGATAAAAGAGCCTAGAGATATATTGTTGTTTTTTTTTTTCTTTCCAAGTAGAAACAAATATCCCGACAGCCTGCCAAGTTTAACAACTGTTAGCAGAGAACGGCTCTTGCTGAATCGGAGACGCTGTGTTTTAAGATAGTGAGGGGAAAGAAGGAACGATTGCCACTCACCAGGACGCGATTTTTTTGTCACAATGGCGACCTGGCGCCCGGGGATTGTCGAGGCCTGCTATAGAGGGATATGCCTTGTTGGTATTTTATATCTAAGGCAGTGGTGTCCGACCTTTTTACCTTTCTGGGCCGCATTGGAAGAAGAGGAATTGTCTTGGGCCACACACAAAATACGCTAACAATAAGGATAGCTGATAGACAGATCACAAGTTAACGATCACTGATATAGATAATGTATCTGAGTAATCTTAATTTTTGTATTATTTTTTATTATAAACATAAATGAGGGTGACCTTTGATAAACGCATCAATATCTGGTTTGATGGATGTAGCAATTCTTAATGAATTTGGCTCTAATTTTGCACTTCATGTGCTTCATCCTTGAAAATAGTTGCTCACAAATATATAGATGCTGCCAAAACTCATAAGATTTGATTTTGAAGAGTGGGATAGTTTTTTTGGAAAGATAAAACTACAATAAAGAGACACTGTAAATTTTTTTTTCCGGCCACATGGGTTCGCTAAGTGTAAATGCATTTTAATAAAAAAATTCTATATGATTTGATCTTGGGCTGCATTCATAGCCATCTGGGGCAACATGCAGCCCTTGGTCCGCAGGTTGGACACCCCTGGTCTAAGGTTTACAACCATTTTAAAGCAACTCGGCTAAAATAAAACTTGGCCCTCTGATAAAAAGAAAATAAATACTTAGCTCTACAGCTGCTGCGCCTTTGAAAACCACTGTAACAAGGAAAAATCACTGCCTTAAGGCTCTTCAAAATTCAGCACTTCTGGAGTGTTGGACTCCTGGTCTCCTCTGCTGTGCTCTGATTACTTACACAGACCCCTGTGTCAATACTGCAATGCTTCTAAACCTTTTCTCAGTCAAGGCACCCTTTAAAATTATGCACAATCTTGAGGCACCCCATTGTTAAATGTAAACTGAACTAATAGTTGTTCAAAATGCAGCAACATCCACACATGTAAGACACTCATTGTTAGAGGTGATTTATTCTTCCAAAGCAAATACACCTTTGCACACTGGTTCCAGTGTTTCTCTTTTCCCTCAGTTTCTTCCTCTCCATCACCTAATGGCACCCCAGTGCTGATGGAGAAGGGGCCATGGGGGGAGCAAACAAGGATGCTGTACAGGCATCTGATGTCCTCATCAACTGATGACATCATTGATTGTTAGGACGCTGATGACTAGAGGGTTATAAATGGTGCACAATGAAAACCTGTGGCTTCGTGAAACTAAAAGGCATTCTTGATCCACACACTGGCTTGTAAACAATTTCTGGGGTGTTTTTAGGCATTTTGGCATTTTTAGGCACCCCTGAAGAAACCTTGATGGCATCCTGGGTTGCCTGGGCACCATAGTTGAAAAAAGGTTACTGTACTTGTTTCTCTTGGAGTCTAATTCTTCCTCCAGAGTCCTCTTTAGCTTTGTCTGGTGTGACTGCCCTTTTGGCTGAGGTATTTACCACAGTAATGCAAGAATTTATGGCCCAGATTACCCAGTTTGCAGACTGAAGATTCTATATCTAATTTTCCTGTGGCTTTTCATGGCTTCAGAGCCATCATCTACAGAGACCCTCTCTGTTTTTTAGCTGCTCTAGTGTTTGACTGATGAGCTTTACCTTGAGAAATTGCAGTCTACGGTTGTTATTTCCAAATTGAAAGAGACCATTTTTGGTTTTCAAGCAGCGTGAAACACTCTGAAACGAGAACACCTGCTTGTTGCTCCTACCTGTGCTGTCTTTGGGTCGATTAAAGCTCCTAAGGCAGCCAAGACTTTCCATTTGCAATTTTTTTCCCTACGATATATCTATAAAAATTGGAAGCATCCATACCAGTTATTTGCTCAAAGCCCTTATTAGTCTTGTATCTGTTTTCATGAGGATTTTGTACAGAAGTAGTCTATTCCTGCTATGGATCCAGCCATGTCTCCCTTTGACAAGAGGCATACTATTTAGATAGAGGACTTGCCTGTTTTCAAGGACCCAGCTGATTAACAGTTTACAGGCCTTTCTAAAGCCTTTTGTCAGACGATGTCTGATTGGTCAGAACCCCTTAAAAAAAGATCATTGCTGCTGCTTTTAAAGCCTTGCTTATTAAACGCTTGGAGGTTGTAGTAGTAAACCTTAGCTGTAACCATTTGCTGAAAGCCTCTTCTCATTTCCTGCATGTGCCTCGTATGTGTACATATGTGTAGAGCACTTTGGCTCTGTGAAAGAAGCATTTGGTCTGCATAGCCTTTGATGGATGAATGTTCCCTAGGACCTGTTCTTAATATTTATGAGAGATGCTACTGGTGTCAAGAACACACATCTTCCTCAGAAGGAGCCTAAGGATCAGACCTTCTTTTCTCCTACGTTCACTGACAGACGCAGCTTCTTCTTGACTTTGTGGGGTTTTATGTTCGTCTTACTAGGAGTTAACTAGGCAGGGAAAGAGTTCAGCTGGCCCCTCCCCTGGGGGCCGTCCTCCTTTCCTACATTAAAACCCCCCCTCACAGAGGACTCTCCAGTTTCAATGCCTAGTTTGCAAGGAGTTGACCTGGCTTCCCTATGGGAACTGCGGTCCTATTGTGACCATTTTTTTTTTCTTTTTTATTTTCCTTTTTCTTTTTTTTCTGCAATCAAGATGATCTGCTATCAAGAAGCCGGTCGGGGCATCGAGGGTCTTGTGCTCTGTACTTTCCCCGACCTGGCCAACATGATGCGAGGCCGGCCCCAACACAGGGACCCGCAGCATCTTACCCGTTCCGTGCGGGTGGCCCGGGGCGAGATCCCCCATTTTGGTCCCCTTCCCGATTCGTTCGGCAGGGTGACCCTGGGCCTGCAGCAATCCCCCGCCAAGGGTGGAAAGTCTGCATCCGGGTGGCTACCGTGGCGTCGGACTGGTAAGTGAGTGCCCTGCCTCCCTCCCCGCACGGGGAGTGAGAGGGCCCGACGTCCGCAAATGCGAATTTTTCTCTGCTCCTGTAGCTGTCCGGGGTAGCCACCGGGTGGGAATCGGCCTCTCATCTTGCTCTCTAACAGCCCCCAACCTCACTCCCCTGCCCAGCGCTG
>BLSH010334420.1:1541457-1563010 GCA_018402905.1 Glandirana rugosa | reverse complement strand
CCCGACTCGTGACGACGACTGCAGTCGACCTCTCTGTCTCGGTACGACACAATAGATATATGTGACCATTTTGCCCCATGAAACGTCGTCAGTCACCCGAATTCGTGAAGGCCTGTCTTCAACCCCCCCCCTCCCTCTACCTCTCAGAGCTTCTCCTCTCTGCTTTCATAATTAACTCTAAAAGCTCCTATTTCCTCTGTATTAAAAGAATGAGTTCTCCTTGTCAGTGTTATATCAGAAATAGTCTTATGTATATAGATAGAAAGAGATACATAATTGGGAGGAACACCCTATCAAACGCATGGTGCGGCTTGTAAGACCAACAAACAAAAAAATGCATATTACAGCGCACACATGATACATACTCCTGCCAGGCTGTTTAAAAGCATCTAAACGTATATAGCAAAAATACGGGGGTTTGGTCACGCTGAATGGCCATGAAGTGCTTAAGCCCACTGACTGCTGCAAAGTACCCCGTTTTACCAGTGTATATAGATAACACAGCATGGCTCTGTCTCTCCAGCTGACGTCAGCAGCAGTGCTCAGCCCCTCCCTCAGGACTTCTGAGCTGAGAGAAAAGCTGAAAAACTACAACTGATCCTAGTAAGAAGATGTATTCTCTATACAGAGAAGTATATATATGTGATACAGGGCAAAGTCTTGTTATAATACAGGGCGGATGGGAACTTTTTATACAAGTGGCTTAACAAACACTTTAACTGTTTTATCTGCCAAAGGATTTGTATTTCTGTGCTGCCAGTTTTGCAATCTGGACAGCACAGACAGGTGTTCTAGATCTGTGTTGCAGTGGAGGGAGAACACAGCCCACTGATTGGTCAGTTAGGGAGCAGCAGCACATTTATGAGTCAACAGCTCTGCCCACTGTGCTTTCTACTCCTAATAGCACATGTACAGGCAGCAGAGGTTGATTGGCTCATATTACAGACCTTCCTTCTGCCATTGGGAGCAATGCTATACTTGAGGTATAGCAGGTTGATATCAGGATAAATTCAGGTTCTTATATAATTATGTTAAAGAATGATTTTTATGAATTAACAACTGCTTTAGGTATAGTTCACCTTTTTATGTAGAGCAACAGAAAGATAGAAATAAAACACTGACGTCCTGTTTTTTTTTTTATTAAAAAGTAATGAAATGCTTTATTAGATATTTGTAGTGTAAAGTTCTGTATATCTTTAATTTTTATGCTGCCAGTCTAATAAGTTTCAGGCATTGGTGAAAGATGATTGAAGTACCTAGTCTAATATGCAGCATGGTGCACAGACCACTGCAGTAGTGAATGGCATTGTCACCCTTTTGTCTGTTTAACTGCTTCTCGTCCGGGCCATTGTAAAATGACATTCGGACGGGAACCCTGTTCTGGGAGGATGTTATATGAGCCCCTCCCGAAAAATGTGCTGCGTGTGGCCCCTCTGGCCCGTGCTCAAGCGTGATTTGTCACCTGCTGTGTCCACCCCTGGTACTGTGTGATTGCTGTGACCATTCACAACAGATCACATGACAGTTTTAAGTAATGAATGGCTTCCTTTCATGCCATTCATTGTATACAATTGTGTTGTTAGCTGTGATTGGTCACAGTGATCACATGGTACAGAAAGGGCCAATCACAGCCCATTTGTACCATGTGATTAGCTGTGGCCAATCGCAACAATACACACTGTTATTCAGTAACAATATTTACTTATAGCAGTGAAATTCATTGCTATATGCCATCATAGTATGTAAAAAAAAAAAAATCCTGGACAACTCCCCAGAGTGGTAACACTGTATTGCTCTGGTCACAGTATGTAAAAAAATAAAGGAGAAAATATTTAAAAAAATTGGAAAAATCGTTATTATTTATATTTTTTAACTTGCTGTCTCCAGTCAGTGCCCCTGGTCACCGCTACACCAGTTATAAGATAACGCTGTACTTCACTGCACTGGTGACTGTATGTAAAAAAAAAAAAAAATGTTTTTCCTTATTTTTCCAAAAAATTGTGACACAAAATTACAACTTCAAAAAACGTGCCATGCCTCTTACTAAATACCCTCAGACTTTCTACTTTTCCAAAAAGGTAATTTTGGGGATATTTGTACTGTTCTGGTGTTTTCAGGTCAGTACATCTGGATTGATCGCTTTTCAGATATATACAGCGGGTAAAATAAGTATTAACCGCTTGCCGACCGCTGATCGGCAATTGACGGCGACAAGGTGGCTCGTGAGCGCAAATCGCCGTCATATGACGGCGGCCGCGCTCACGAGCCTAGTGAGCGTGCGCGCGCCGCCAGAGGCGCGCCCGCGCGCTCACTGTGTTCGGGGAGGGCCAGGGAGTGGGTTTACACCGGCTTCGATTGCCGCCGGCTACCCGCGATGGCCCCCCCGGAGCGAAGGAGCGGAGGTCCGTGTATGTAAACACGGACCTCCGCTCTGTGTGAGGGGGAAGGGATGTGATCACAGCCTTCCTGTATACGAAGGCTGTGACCACTTCCCTTCCCCAGCTAGGCAAGTCCCCCTACAGTAAGAACACGCCCAGGGAACACAGTTAACCCTTAGAGCGCCCCCTGCAGGTTAACCCCTTCACTGCCAATGGCATTTACACAGTAATCAGTGCATTTTTATAGCACTGATCGCTGTATAAATGCCAATGGTCCCAAAAAAGTGTCAAAATAGTCCGACATGTCCGCTGAAATATCGCAGTACCGCTAAAAATCGCAGATCGCCGCCATTACTAGTAAAAAAAAAAAAAAAATAATAAAAACCCCAAAAATGAATTCTCATCATCCGTAAACGCGACCACTTTTGCGCAAACCAATCAATAAATGCCGATTGCGATTTTTTTTTATCGCAAATATGAGGAAGAATATAAATCGGCCAAAAATGGTGAAAAAAAATGTTTTTTTATATTTTTTTTTTTTGGATTTGTATTTTAGCAAAAAGTAAGAAATTTGGGTTTTTTTGCAAAATGGTCGCTCTTCTTTTGTTTATAGCGGCGATCAGAAATGACGCAGAGGGGATCGAATACCACCAAAAGAAAGCTCTATGTGTGAGAAAAAAAGGACGCAAATTTTGTTTGGGTACAACGTCGCACGACCGCGCAATTGTCAGTTAAAGCGGCGCATCGCCGAATCGCAAAAAGGGCTCCGGTCCTAAAGCAGCAAATCCTTCCGGGGCTGAAGTGGTTAAACACGTCACCATTTTTCTAGGTAAATACAGTTAGGTCCATATACAGTTGTGCTCATAAGTTTACGTACCCTCCAGTTCCTGTAAATTCTTGGGCTGTCTTGCATGACCTGCAGGTTAGAGATCTCCCCAGAGTGTCTCGATGATATTGAGGTCAAGATACTGAGATGGCCACTCCAGAACCTTCTTTATTCTGCTGTAGCCAATGACAGGTCGACTTGGCCTTGTGTTTTGGATCATTGTCATGTTGAAATGTCCAAGTACGTCCCATGCTTTTTTGATAACATACTGCATTCATCTTGCCATCAATTTTGACCAAATTTCCTGTGCTTTTGTAGCTCACACATCCCCAAAACATCAGCGATCCACCTCCGTGTTTCACAGGCCTTGTTGACTCCTCTCTAGTTGTAGCGTTTATGGTTGTGGCCAAAAAGCTCAATTTTGGTCTCATCACTCCAAATTATTTTGTGCCAGAAGGTTTGAGGCTTGTCTCTGTGCTGTTTGGCGTATTGTAAGCGGGATACTTTGTAGCATTTGTGTAGTAATGGCTTTCTTCTGGCGCCTTGACCATGCAGCCCTCTTTCCTCCTTATTGTACATCTTGAAACAGCCACGCCACATGTTTTCAGAGAGTCCTGTATTTCACCTGAAGTTATTTGTGGGGTTTTTTGTATCCCTAACAATTTTCCTGGCAGTTGTGGCTGAAGTCTTGGTCTAGCTGACCGTGGTTTGGTTTCAACAGAACCCCTCATTTTCCACTTCTTGATTAGAATTTGAGCACTGCTGATTGGCATTCTCAATTCCTTGGATATCTTTTTATATCTCTTTCCTGTTTTATACAATTCAACTACCTTTTCCCGCAGATCCTTTGACAATTCTTTTGCTTTCCCCCTGACTCAGAATCCAGAAACATCAGTGCAGCACTGGATAAAAGATGCAAGGGTCTGTCAGGAGTCCAGAAACTCCTTGACCTTTTATACACACACACTAATTGCAAGCAAACAGATCACAGGTGAGGATGGTTACCTTTTAAAAGCAATTCAAACCCCTTTGTGTCAACTTGTGTGCATGTTATTTGGCCAACATCACCAGGGTATGCAAACTTTTGATCAGGGTCATTTGGGCAGTTTCTGTTATTTATGATTTAAAAAGAGTAAACACAGTTGTTTGATAATAAATGGCTTCAGCCAAACACTTAACCATGAGTGAAAGAAATGTTTTTGTGTTCTCATTCATATTCTCTGAAAAATGGCCAATAAATCATAAATTCTGTCAGGGTATGTAAACTTATTAGCACAACTGTATATTTGGACACAGGCTCAATTTTTTTTTCAGGTATTTACCAAAACATATTTAAGCTATATTTCTATAGTGGATATGGGCTGAAAGTGCACACACTCAGGTTTAATTAGAGGGTGTGTACATCCAAATCGGAGGAAGGGTTTAGGAATGACAGCTCTTAGGAATAACCATCCCCCTTTTCAAGGTACCAAAAGTAAATGGACAGTTGAATCAAAAGCAGTTCCATGGCCAGGTGTGGGCTACTCCTTCATTATTTCTTCATCAATTAAGCAGGTAAAAGGTCTGGAGTTGAATCTAAGTGTGGTATTTGCATTTGGAATCTATTGCTCTGAACTTACATCATTCAAAGGAGCTGTCCATGCAAGTGAAACAGGCCATTGTAAGGCTTCAAAAACTAAAAAAATCCATAAGCAACATTAGGAGTGGCCAACAGTTTGGTACATTCTGAGGAAAGAAGAACGCACTGGTGAGCTCAGCAACATAAATAGGCCCGGACATTCCATGGAAGACAACAGTGGTGGATGATCGCAGGATCCTCTCTATGGTAAATTAAAACCCTTTCAGAACATCCAGACAAGTGAAGGACATTTTGCAGGAGGTGGGCGTATCAATGTCAAAGTCTACAATCAAGAGAAGACTTCACAAAAGCAAATACAGAGGGTTCACCACAAGGTGCAAACCATTCATAAGCCTGAAGAATAGAAAAGCCAGATTAGACTTTGCCAAAAAACATCTAACAAAGCTAGACCAGTTCTGGAAAAAGCATTCTTTGGACGGATGAAACTAAGATTGATCTGTACCAGAATGACGGGAAGAAAAGCGTTGAAGGCTTGGAAAAGCTCATGATCCAAAGCACACAACGTCATCTGTAAAACATGGTGGAGGCAGTGTGATGGCATGGGCATGCATGGCTTCCAGTGGCACTGAGCCATTGGTTTTTATTGATGATGTGACTGAAGACAGAAGCAGCCGGATGAATTCTGCAGCGTTTAGAGATATACTTTCATCCAAATGTAGCAAAGTTGATTGGACGGCGCTTCACAGTACAGATGGACAATGATCCAAAACACACTCAAAAGCAACCCAGGAGCTTTTGAAGGAAAAGAAGTAGAATATTCTGCAATGGCCGAGTCAATCGCCTGATCTCAACCCAATTGAGCATGCATTTCACTTGCTGAAGGCAAAACTAAAGGCACAAAGAACAACCGAGGACAGCTGCAGTTAGAGCCTGGCAAAGCATCAGAAAGGAGGAAACCCAGTCTTTGGTAATGTCCATGGGTTCCAGACTTCAGGCAGTCATTGGATTCTCATCAAAATATTAAAAATTAACATTTTATTTATGATTATATTCATTTGTCCAATTACATTTGAGCCCCTTTAAAATGGGGGGCTGTGTATAAAAATTGTTGCAGTTCCTAAAATTTGTACTCAATATTTATGTTCAACCCCTTGAATTAAAGCTGAAAATCTGCACTTCAAATTAATTTGGATTGTTTTATTTTACTTTTATTCTGGTGGCATACAGTGCCAAAAGTATGTAAAATGTGCCTCTGTCCAAATATATATGGACCTAACTGTATATTTCTAAAGATGCTATTGACATGACATTTTCACCATATGTCGGTAACAACCCATACAATCCCTACATACAAAGAAAGCAAAACAAATACGTTCAGAAATTAAGTTATGTCTAATAAAATGGAATGACAGAGGGAAAAAGTATTGAACACATGAAGAAAGGGAGGTGCAAAAAGCCATGGAAAGCCAAGACACCAACTGAGATTTTTCAATAGTTAGAAAGCAATCCCGCCTCTTGCCAGTGCAAATTAATATCAGGTGGTTCAGTCTCAACTGATGGCCTATAAAAAGGTGTCCCATTACCTAGGTGTCACACAAGAAAAATCTCCTGATGGGTAAAAGCAAAGAGCTCTCTCAAGAATTTCACATCCGTATTGTAAAACACACTGATGGCATTGGTTACAGAAGGATTTCTAAACGTCTGAATGTTCCAGTGAGCACTGTTCCAGACGTGGAAAGAACATCATTTCAGCATAAACTGGCCACGGCCAGGTGCTCCTCACAAGTTTTCTGAAAGAGGAGTGAAAAAAATTATCAGAAGATTTGTCCAAGAGACAAGGAGAGCTTCAGAAAGACCTGGAATTAGCAGGTACAGTTGTTTCAAAGAAAACAATAAGTAATGCACTCAACTGATATGACCTGTATGCACGCTCACCACGCAAAACTCCATTGCTAAAGAAAAAGTATGTTGAAGCTGGTTTAAAGATTGCTGCCCAACATTGATACAAGCCTGTGAAATACTGGGAGAATATAGTCTGGTCAGATGAGACCAAAATTGAACTATTTGGACCCCATAATACACACCATGTTTGGAGGTCAAATGGCACTGCTCATCATCCCAAAAACACCCCATTACCACCAGTGAAGATTGGAGGTGGGAACATCATGGTGTGGGCTGTTTTTCAGCATTACTGGCAAACTTCATGTCATTGAAGGAAGGATGAATGGAAAAATGTACCAAGACATTCTTGATAAAAATCCGCTATCTACCAGGATGACGAAGATGAAGTGAGGGCAGACATTTCAGCAAGACAATGATCCCAAACACAAAGCCAAGGAAACTCTCAATTGGTTTCAAAGAAAGAGAAAATAAAGCTGCTAGAATGGCCCAGCCAATCGCCTTACCTGAATCCAATAGATAATCTATGGAAATAACTAAAGATCAAAGTTCATAGAAGAGGCCCACAGAACCTTTGAGATTTGAAGACTGTGTGGAAGAATGGAACAAAATCACACCTGAGCAATGCATGCGACTAGCTTCTGTATACCATACTTTGTGGACTTTATAACTTCCCTACAGACTAAATAATCTACACCGATTTGGGCTATTTTCACCAAAGAAATGTAGCAGAATAAATGTTGGAATAAATTTATGAATAAAGATTATTTGCAAAATTTTATAACATAAATAAAGAAAAGAACATTTGTTTTTCATAATTTTGGGCATTTTTTTGTTTATTTAACAAAAAATAAACCCAGTTGTGATTACCAGCAAAAGAAAGCTGTAATTGTGTGAAAAAAATTATAAAAATGTCATATGGGTACTGTGTTGCCTGACCGCACAATTGTCATTCAAAGTGTGGCAGTGCTGAAAGCTGAAAAATGGCCTGGGCAGGAAAGGGGTAAAAGTGCCCAGTATTGAATCTGATGAGAATTCATTGAGAATTGCTACTATATGCACCAAACCAGATATTGATGTGCTCATTTTTTTAAAAAAGGTGTGATATATGGCAGTAGTTTTATGTGCCCTCTAAGGCCTCATACACACGGACGTTTCTTAAAAAATAAACAAAACGTCGGACCAGACGTCAAAGAAAAAAAAAACGGCGTTTTTTGGCGTTCTGCATCAGCGTTAGTCAGCGTTGGAGTCAATAGGCGTTTTTTTAAAAAAAAAATCATCCCTCTGCTATTTTTCAACCTACAAATGTTGGCATCAAAAAACTCTGGTTAACGCCGATAAGGCGTTAGTTGGCATTAGTGAGCGTTTTGCGGCGTCGGCGTCAAAAAACGCCAAAATGTTACAGCCACAGAACGCACTGGCCGTGGGTTCTAGTTTCAGCTCACTAACGCCGACGCCATCTACAGCTCAAAAACGTCGGCGTTTTATGGGGCCATTGACTAACATGGAGAGCTGCAAAAAACGCCAGAAAACACTGGCGTCAAAAAACGTCCGTGTGTATGAGGCCTTATACTTTTGTAATAAAATTTTTTATTACTCGGGTACAATATCTATGTCAGTGATCGTTAACTTGTGATCTGCCCGACTTTTTCTGATCATCAGCTATCCTTGTTAGTGTATTTTATGTGTGGCCCAAAACATTTCCTCTTCTTCCAATGTGGCCTATGAAGGTTAAAAGTTTGGACAACCCTGTGCTAGATGATGTGGTTTGCAAGATGCAAATTGCATGTGAGTTGCCCATCATCCAGTACTAATAACTTCAGTGGGTTAAAGCGCTAGGACACAGACCTTAAAAACTGTACATGTAGAACCATGTATGAATGTTTGGGACAGTTTGAAGAAAAAAAATCTTCAATGGTCCTACGGTATGACAGCAATGTAATATGCACACACAGTATATACAGAAATATTGATCTTTTCAGTCCCATTAGGTGATTGTTTGTTTGTTTGTTTCTTGCTGTATGATGAGTTTTATAGTTCTGCAATTGTTTTCTTCTGATTGATTTACATTTCTTATTTTTTAAGGAACTGATGCCTTGGGACCCACCTTATTACGCTGGTGTTTTACGTGCTGAGAGGTAAATTCTGTTTCAGTATGTTTTATTGAAAGTTTTTCCAAAAAAGGACACAAATTGTAGGCAAACCATGACATCAAAAGTAAGGCCCACAACAATGCAGGTGGAACAGATCAAGACCAATAACAAATGAAGAGATCCAACTATCATACCACACACTCATCTACAACCCAACGGATCGCTATATAAAGTATAAGCTCAACATAGTGGTAAGGAGCAAACAACAATCCTACGCAGTAAAATATAAAAGCAGCAATAAACAAATAAAGTGGGACTGGCCAGCCGACCTGGGTCATGAGTATACAAAGTTCTCTACAAAAAGTGCTATTGAAATAACTATGTAGGATCAAAGAATTAAAATAAAGAAAAGGAATAAAGTGTGTGGGTGGGGGTGGAGAGAAATCAAGGCAAAGAATAGAAGAACAAGAAAAAACAAAAATGAAAAGGCCGTCCAAATGCCCACCTTCCCTACCTGCGTTCCTCAATCAGCTGGAAGTTGGAGCTATTTAATTCACGGATCCCGAACATGGTCAAACTTAGCAGAAGTATCTTTCAATATACTGACCAGCTTTTCATTGAGCATGATCTATGTCAGCTTATGTTTCATAACCTCTAGATCTACCACTGGTTTCTTTGAGGTGGTCACTATGGCGATTTTTGCTGCAAGAAACGGCAATGGGTTAAAGTCTGAACATGCTTGGGAGCATCGGCAACAGGCTCATTAAAAAGTGCCACTCTGGGGTTTTTAACCACTTCAATACAGGGCACTTTCACCCCCTTCTTTCTTCCCACAAATAGAGCTTTTTTTTTTGGTGGTATTTGATCACCACTGGGTTTGTTTTTTTTTTTTTTTGCTAAACAAATTTAAAAAGACCAAAATTTTTGTTTGTTATTAAATTTAGTTTTCTCCTTCCCTGATGGCACTGATGGGGAGGCACTGATAGGCTGCACTGATTGGCACTAATAGACGGCACTGGTAGGCGGCACTGATGGGCAATAATAGATGCCAATGATAGGCAGCACTGCTGAGGAGGCACTGACAGTCATTATTGATGGGCACTGATTGGCATCTGTGAAGGGAACTGACTGGTGTTACTGATGGGCACTGATTGGCATTTTTATGAGCACTGATTAGAATCTTTGGTGGGCACCTCTGATGGGGGCTGCGGTGATCATCAATGTGGCTGATTATCAGCTCAAAACTAGATATTTGGGGGGAACACCCTGCCAAACGCATGGTGCTGCTCGTAACGACCAATAAACAAAAAATGTATAAAAGTTACAGCGCACACATGATACATACTCCTGTCAGGCTATTTTAAAAGCATCTAAAATGTAGCAAAAAATGCAAAAATACGGGGGTTTGGTCACACTGAATGGCCATGAAGTGCTTAAGCCCATTGACTGCTGCAAAGTACCCCGTTACCAATGGGAACCTACACTGACCTTAGAGTGAATGCTCATATCTCTTAAACCATGGAAGCTAACGCCTCTCTTTATGGGAGAACAGAGGACACATCCCATTGATCAGGTGGACACTGATTGGGGCTAATTAAGGAGGATGGGGTTCACCAACCCAAAAAGGTCTGGTCAGGACCCAAGCATAAAGCATACAACAAAACTAGATATTTGGGGGGAACACCCTGCCAAACGCATGGTGCTCACCGTAACGACCAATAAACAAAAAATGTATAAAAGTTACAGCGCACACATGATACATACTCCTGTCAGGCTATTTTAAAAGCATCTAAAACGTATGTAGCAAAAAATGCAAAAATACGGGGGTTTGGTCACACTGAATGGCATTTTTTGCTACATACGTTTTAGATGCTTTTAAAATAGCCTGACAGGAGTATGTATCATGTGTGCGCTGTAACTTTTATACATTTTTTGATTATCAGCTCAGACCTCCCCTCTGTCAGGAGAGCCGCCGATCGGCGCTCCCTGTCAGCGCGAACTGAGGAAAGCCGATTACCAGCACTTTCTGGTTACCGCTGTGATTGGTCACAGCTGATCATGTGGTTAAGAGCCTTTATTATAGGCTCTTTACCACGATCACTGCGCGCCCCCAGGGGCACGTACGAGCGGCTTATCCTGTTGGACGTCATATGATGCCCAGTCAGGATAACAGAGCCACATTGCATGTCAATCCACAATAGGGCAGGCAGCAGGTGGTTAACTATATTAACCATGCTCACAGAATAGATCAGGGAGTGAACTCTTATCCAAAACCGACACACTTTGGTACAGGTCCACCATGTGTGGAGCATTGTACCAGGTTCACAGCACCCCTGAAAGCCTAAAGAGGAAGCCCCCTTGGTACATTTTCGAGAGGCTCTGGCACCAGGTACCATCTAGAGAATACCCTATATCCCTCCTCCACCAGGGCTGTATTCGTGATACTCTTATACGTTTGAGGAGACCTCTTCAAATCAATCTCCTCCCCTAAGTTCTGTTCGAAAGCCAGCATATAAGGCAATTTTGCAGTCGGGATAACCGACAATTGGTACAGAAAGGAGATTACCCCCCTCTGAGTTTCTCCGTAGAAATATCTGGATTCATAGGCTGTATGCGTGGCGAGAGAGGTAAGTTCAAATGGTTGTTAAAACTCAAACTCCACACAGTTCCCTTCAGATCAATTATATGGCACTTTACATAGATTTTAGCATACTCATACCTGTACTGTTAAAAGTAATTCAAACATTCCAGTTACTGCCTCCTTCCTGAGTGCTAAGTAAGAGTGTCTGTCTGCTATATGACACAATCATTCTGAGTATTATAATTACTGAGCGGTTACGCAGAGTTTTTCAAACTCTTGGCAGTTCTTGGTTGAGCGAATGGTGAGACTGATGCATTCTGGGCTGTTATTTCCTTATGAGCTTTATGACAGTGATTATTACTTTTGGTTCCACTTTAAGGCTCAACCCCAAGCAAAAGGAAATGCCAGCTGTTACTTCCTAAAGACTGCTATAAGTTAATTTGTTTTTTAGATTTTCATCATTTGTATGTAATTCCTGATTTTTCTGTTTTCAGCCTGGGTGACACTACGCTGCAGTGGTTGCCTAATGCTGATTGCTGTATAATGAAATCCTTACTGAAACATGTAATTTTGTTTGTCATTTCACCAGGAATTAATGCACATCCCTATTGCAGCTTGTGGTAGAATCTGATATACATTTATTCTAAATATTGTAGTACAACTTTTTTTTTTTTTTTACTGAATGTTTGACAGCAGAGGGCGCTAGCATATTGCAAGAACACGGAGGGGAAATGAGATGTAAGCAAGCAGAAGTAAAATGCGTTTTACTTTTTCTAGCCTGTACCCCGGCTGTGTTTCCGTACAGTGTCAAAGAAATAAGTCTCCAAATAAGTCTCCTTTGGAATGCATAAAGCCAGCTGTATTCTATTTCAAGGCAGGTTTTTCAAGCTGTCAGTAAATCTCTAACTTCACTTAGAGAAGCAAGTCACTTTACATATTTAACATAGTAGGGAGTCTGTAAAGTTTGTAAATATGAAAAGCAGCAGAGTTGTAGTGTATTGATCATTATTTATGACATCTATGCTGTCATATTTTGGGCCTTTTATTTTAAAGGTACTATGCCCGCAGGATAACAGTTGGACACATAGCAGGTACATAGTTAGAATTGTTTCCGCTAGATTTGTCTGTCCCTCTTACAATGTGATGAGAATGTGATAATAAGGCTAACCTGTAGGTACTGTAAATATCTCCTAAACTTGCACAGTTTAGGAGATATTCAGCGTGACATCATCGACACATGCACTCTGAAGGTCCGGCTTACAGTTCCGGACCTTCAGAGTCTGTGCCGGAAACGGCGGCTCCCGCACGCAAGCGCGGGAGTGACATCATCGCAGCTCCGGCCAATCACATAGCTGGAGCTCACGAATCTGGAAGATGGGAAACATGTCAGCCCTCTCATCGGTGACTTTACAGCACTGCAGGGCTTCGTTTAAAGGTGAGTATTTCATAATGTGCTAGTATGTGATGCATACTAGCACATTATGCCATTGCCTTGCAGGTTTACAACCGCTTTAAGTGTGCAGGGAAGCAGGCTACCCCTTCAATGGTTAAAACAAAACCTTTGAGGTAGGCACATTGTAAAACAAATTGCAATGGTGTTGACTAGTATTGCAAAGTTTATCAAACAACCATAGTGTGTGATATTTCTGGAGGGCTCAACCCTCTTTTTTTTTTTTCATTTTTTTAAAATCCAAGAGCATTTAATGGTAAGGAAAAGAGCATGTATTAACAGCATTAACGCATACAAAGACAGACTGTACATAGTAATAAGACATACAAAGTGATAAGTAGTAGTCGTCCTGTCGATTATAGCTTACACATGAAAAATATTTTATACAGACAGTTGGTGAGCAATAAGTACATGTGCAGTAAAAGTCCTAGTTGCAGACTGTACACAGAAATGCAAGCTAGTATAACAGAACTTATATGATTAGAATATAACCGGATGGAAAATCTAGAACCAAATATGTCTTTCACCACCTCTAATACAGAAATATAGCAGTACCCAAAAACCTAGTTGAGCAAGAGAGCGTACAAGGCACTGTTCCCACCACTACATTTAAACAAAGGAGGTAAAAGACAGACATTGCAGAAATGGAGGAGCAGGGAAAGGGCAGGAAAAGCGTCCACTAAGGGTAAGCATGACCATATTTATTCCAGTGTTAAGGTGCACTATTCAAGTTTGATGATGAGCAGAGCTGGGGAATTTTGATTCAGGTCCACTTGAGATATAGAGATGTGGCCATATACACAATTGGCTAGACCCATGTAATTTAAAGAAAAAATTGTGAATTGGACAGAATGTAGGTAGCAAAAAACAGTCTGGAATGGAACAGCGTGAAAAAGGCAAAAAGAGTGAGTTGGAAATGGTCCAGTGTACTGTATGCAGGCATCTGATTACAAGGGGGCAATGGGATAGAATGCAGGAATCGGAGAACAAGAGGGAAAAAATGTAGTAATCGAACTGGAACAGAACAGAGGAGATGGTGAACAAGAGCGGAAACATGACAAGAATGGGGCAAAATACAAGAGTAGGTGATTAAGAGGGGAATGATGCAAAATGCAGGAATTGGAGAATAAGATGGGAAGAGATAGAATGCAGATATCTGAGAACAAGAAGGGAAAGGGTCAGAATGCAGGAATTCTAGAACAGGAGGGACATTGACAGAATGTAGGATTCAGAGATCCAAAGGGAAATGGGACAAAATGCAGTAACCCAAAAACAAGAGGGGAATGGGATAGAATGCAGGAACTGGAGAACAAGGAGTGAAGAAGACACATTGCAGGAATCGGAGATCAAGGATAGGATTGGTACAGAATGCAGAAATTGGAGAACAAAGGGAAATTGGACACAATGTAAAAATTGGAGAACAGGGGGGTGGAAAAAATGTACTAATAGAACAGGGGGTGCATCTGACAAAATGCAGGAGTGAAAGAGCCAAAAGGGAAAGAGACAAAATGCAGGAATCACGGAAACAAGGGGAATGGGTTAAATCCATAGTACTACGTAGAATGGAATACTGGTGGCTGGGAACCAGACCAGACTAAAATGGTGGTGTATGTAGGAGCAAAGAACAAGAAGTGAATGGAATTGAGTATGGATGGCAAAGCACAAGGATATGGAAGGCATTAAATAGTCCAACTTGAAGGGCGAGAGAGATTAATAGGCCATATAGGCAATTGAGAAAATGTCTAGTGTGGGCTGATGTACAAAAAATATGCAGATTGCTCATTTATCAAAGGGTAGTTGTTAAAGCTACACAAAAAATTAAAGGAAATTTGAAGTGGCAGTGAAGAAAACCAGACCCAAGAAGTAATGTGTCAAGAAATAAGTCAAAGAATCTACATCTAAACAAACTAAGCCTGTTTCATCTTTTCTGTAGATGCTTTTTTCCACCTTCCCCACCTCCATCATCTTAATCTGAAACCTGAGGCGGAAAGAGGAACCTATAGCAAATGATTCATATACAAAGTTTTACAACCCTGCTGATTCTCCGCATGTCATTTTTAGTAACTATTCTAGCTTGAAGCCTCTAATCCTGTAACTGCATGTTTAACAAACTCTGGAGGCAGACAGGCAAAGCCGGCACAATCAGTGTTACCGAAAAGTTACAGTAATTGCTTGGCCTCAGGAACACTGACAGCCATCTGCTAAGAGCTGTGGAAATTAGTGTATGGGAGGCAGTGAATGCAATATACATATCTGACTCAGGCTGGGTTCACACTTAGTGTGGACACGGCTCACAGCAGGGGCCCGGTGCATCCCTGTTCTCCATTTCAGGGACGAATCCGGCCCAAATGTTTGCCTGAATTCTTATCTGAAACTGAGCCAAAGATGCACAGGACCCTTGTGCAATCCGTTCCGCAGCCGCCATGGAGATGTGAACCAGCTCCATTGAGAATCACTAAACTGGATCCAAGTACAAATACGTTGCCATTGGTAGTTGCTTCAGAGAAACACGTTTTAAGAGGCGCTGTGATTTCAGTGCTCGTTCAAACCATTCAGAATTCAAGAAGGTTTGCAAGTAAATTTGCTGATTTTGGTACGACAGCCCTCAAGCAGGCTTCCCTCAGTGGGTACCCAGAAGCAACTCATACTGTAGAAATGATAGACACCAAAACAAAAAAAGTCCAGAGATGCCTTGAATTATTCATGATTTGATCTAACAAAAACAGACCATGCATTTCAAGGACAACAAAACTCCCTCAGGGCTTAGAATGGGATAAGAAATTGACACACACACACAGTCCCACATCACTCCTGCTGGTTTATGAAGTCTAATTTTTCTTATAAAAAATATACACTCACCAGCCACTTTACTTGGTACACCTATTCAATTGCTTGGTAACACAAATTGCTAATCAGCCAATCACATGGCAGCAATGCAATGCATTTAGGCTTCTAGACGCGGTGAAGATGGCTGAAGTTCAAACCACACATCAGAATGGGGAAGATGACTTTGAACGTGGCATGGTTGTTGGTGCCAGACGGCTGGTCAGTTTTTTTCAAAAACTGCTGATGTACTGGGATTTTCACACACAACCATCTCTAGGGTTTACAGAGAATGGTCCAAGAGAGAGAAAATATCCAGTGAATTGTGTGGAGGAAAATGCCTTGTAGATGTCAGAAGAATAGACAGACTGGTTTGAGATGATAGGCAACGGTAACTCAAATAACCACTCGTTACAACCAAGGTATGCAGAACATTATCTCTGAATGCACAACATATCGAACCTTGGAGCAGATGCGCTACAGCAGCAGCAGACCACACTGGGTGCCACTCCTATCAGCTAAGAACAGGAAACTGAGGCTACAATTTGCACAGGCTCACCAAAATTGGACAATTAGAAGGTTGGAAAAATGTTGCCTGGTCTGATGAGTCTCGATTTCAGCTGCAACATTCAGATGTTAGGGTCAGAATTTGGTGTAAACAACATGAGAGCATGGATCCATCCTGCCTTGTATCAATGGTTCAGGCTGGTGGTGGTGTAATGGTGTGGGGGATATTTTCTTGACACACTTTGGGCCCCTTAATACCAATTGAGCATCGTTTAAACACCACAGCCTACCTGAGTATTGTTGCTGACCACGTCCACCCCTTTATGACTACAGTGTACCCATCTTCCTTCCGGCAGGACAATGCACCATGTCACAAAGCTCAAATCATCTCATCACTGCTTTCTTGAACATGACAAGGAGGTCACCGTACTCCAATGGCCTCCACAGTCACCAGATCTCAATCCAATAGTGGAATAGGAGATTCGCATCATGGATGTGCAGCAGACAAATCTGCAGCAACTGTGTGATGCTATCATGTTAATATGGACCAAAATCTCTGAGGAATGTTTCCAACACCTTGTTGAATCTGTGCCATGAAGAATTAAGACAGTTCTTTAGGCAAAAGTGGGTCCAACCCGGTACTAGCAAGGTGTACCTAATAAAGTGGCCGGTGAATGTAGTTTCAAGCCTGTTCATTTCACAGCTTTATTGCCTGCGAATTTCAGTCTTTGGAGGGAAGGCATGGTGAATGCTATTATATTATCCTAGCTGGATAACATTTAATTTGTAAGAAGAGTATATAAGAAGTAATTGCCATTTGTGGTGGTATTTCTATTCTTCTTGGAAAATCATGGTTTTACCTTTTGTCATCCTTTAATCCTCCAACATTTTGCAGCTGTTCCCTGTCTAGGTGCATTCATTCCAGCAGCAGCTGCATGTCATTGTTCAGGGCAGGTTTTACTGCTGGCAGGAAATGCTTGTGCAGTGTGCGTTGGCCCAACCACTTATAATCCCCAGTGAAAGGACATGTGACAGTGCAGAAGAGCACTCGGGCTTCCACACTGAGACGGTGCGCTTGCAGGACAGGGAAAAAAGTCCTGCAAGCAGCATCTTTGGGGTGGTGCGGGAGCGGTGTATACTCCGCTTCTTTACCCTCCCTGCCCATTGAAATGAATGGGCAGCGCTTCCGAAGTGGCTGAACACCACTGTTGTTTTTAACCCCTTGTTAACCCCTTCTTAGGGGTTAAAAGCGCCCCGCTGCCACCCGAATAGCAGCGGCAAAGCGCCACTATAACAGCGGTACCACCCTTGATGCCCCAGTGTGAAAGGTGTCTAAGTGTAGCCAAAATGATAAATAGAAAAAAATCAGCATAAGGGACATAACTAAGACCCCCTTTCACACTGAGGAGTTTTTTTGCGTTAAAAAGCACCTGAAAAGCTCACCAAAACTGCTTCTCATTAAAATCAATGGATGCTTTCACACTGGGGTGTTGCACTGGCAGGGAGGTGAAAAAAACTTCTGCAAGCAGCCTTTTTGGAGCATGTTTGGAGAGGTAAAAAATAGCGCTTCAGAAGTGCCCCTTTCCATTGAAATTGATGGAAAGCGCCTGAAAAACTCTTCAAAAGCGCCTGAAAGGCTCCTCAAAAGCAACCGAAAAGTGTTTTACTGGCAGTTTAGATGCGCCTCAGTGTGAAAGGGTTCTTAGTTCAGTAGAATGGATCCCTTGTGCAGATTCCTTTTTTGCTAATGAAAAACTTTCTTCAACCCCCACCCCAGCTGGCAGCGGTTAATACAACTAACAGGTTGCCACAGGCATCAAGAGAGCCTGGCAATGCCCTCCCCTTCCGCCCAGCTGCTTTATTCATAGAAACTGTACTAAAGCTTATTTGAATGAAACGTGATCTATGACAGGAGGATGGGCAGACTTCTCAATCATCTGTCCATTTTCCATGCACAGATCCTTTTTCAATCAATAATGTGCTACGGCTTCTATGAATGGTGCAGCTGGGCAGAAAGGTCAGGCATAGCTAGGTTCTTCTCTTGTTCAGAGCCTATGATAGCTCATTATTGTATTATCCCTTGCTGCACCCGAAGATTACGGCTGGGGTGGGGTCATGAACTGAGGAA
Source organism: Glandirana rugosa (assembly GCA_018402905.1). NCBI lineage: Eukaryota > Metazoa > Chordata > Amphibia > Anura > Ranidae > Glandirana > Glandirana rugosa. The sequence continues at coordinate 1,544,746 of BLSH010334420.1, read as the reverse complement.
GATTTTCACAAACAGACGAGGAATTGGCACAAGGGACATATTCTATTGACCATAAGCCATAAGAAGTTGTGGTAGCATGAGCGTTGTGCTATGTACAGTATATGTTCTTTTATTTGTGTAATGGTGTTCTGAATAATAGGGTGCCTTTAGTATCAAAAAGAATCTTCATTGTCTGAGTACATTAGGTTTTCTTTTAAGTCTGTTTGACCTTTTGTAATGCTAGAATTCTGAGTTCACAATATAAGGAGGCGGAAAGATCTATTTTCCTGGCAGCGGCTGAAAAGAACAAGCACAGAGAGAAGTAGCACAGATGTCAAACATCTTGAGGTTGTCTCCTGCCAACCAGAAGCCTGGGCAACACATTAGCTGTAATTATTATGACAGTCAATGATTATATTCTTATAGCTAGTCCTGAGATGCTGAAAACTGACCATCATATGGTGAGATAATGAAATTCATATGAGACATAAAAGAAGTATGTTTGTTTCTTGTCCTTTGAGGGACACAAGAATTCCCACCTGAGGACTAGACACTTGCAAATAAATTGTAGATAAGTCCAGCATAACATGTCCTCTGCCCACCTGTCTCAGGAAAAGAAAAGTTATTTTTTCTTTTTTTTTTACTAACTGCTTTTTCCTTCAGTCAAGATTGCTGCTGAGTTGGTTTCTATATGCACCTATCAGAGTTGGCCCTTCCACAGCCTGTCTTTGGAGGCCATACCCAGGCCCCACTGGACTGAGTGTAGTGAGTTTAGCCTAGAATGTGACCTTTGGCCTCTGGGCTGTGCATTTCCAGACCTGTGTCTTCTGGTAACATTTAGCCCAGCATTTCTCAAACTCTTTTTTTTTATTTATTTATTTTTATTTTTTTCACATCACCCTTTAAAAGTAGACGTGAACCCCAAGGAATTCCAGTCTGCAATGTAAAAGAGTAGTTGTTACTTAGCAATGGGAAACCTGAGCCTGGGAAAATGCACACAACTGCTTTGATTAAATTAATTTCACATCAAGAGCCTATATTCACATCAAAGGACCCTTGTATAACATTAGAGCCCCCCCCCCCCCCAATTCACATAGTTCCCTCATCACATCAGAACCCTACTCTTTGGTTCCTGCAGTGTAGTAGAGGGTGGGAAGCGGAGCATGTCTGGAGGGGCCAAACTTCTGTCCCCTTCTGAATGCTGGGGGGGCAACCCTGCATGCTGCCTGACCTGGATCAGTGTCATATGTTACCGTCACATGATGCCAAACTGGGTCCCATACCTGTGGAACCCCGGAAGACAAGACCATAAATTAGATTTTTGTACTTACGGTACTGTGAAAACTATTTCTTGGAGTCCTTTAAGGGACACAGGTTCTACCTCTCTGAGTTTATGATCATGCTCCTTTTACTGCTTTGACACAAAACTGGGGTATGCTGGGAGTAGGAGGGGTTATACTGGGCTGATCTACAATTTCTCTTTGACACTGTCCAATGCTCTTTTAGGTAGCAGTATACCCAACAGTCTCTGAATTCCTATGTGCCTTAAAGTGATTGTAAATCATTCTTTATTTTTTATTTTATTTTTTTACAATAAAAATGTCATACTTACCTGCTCTGTGCAATGGTTTTGCACAGAGCAGCCTGGATCATACTCTTCTGGGGTCCTCTGCTGGCGTTCTTGGGTACACCTCTTTGGAGAGCCACTTCATATTGGGGCACTCGTGCGGGCTTGATCCTGAGTTGGGCTGCTTGCAGCTATAGACTCAGACATCATGGCTTGGCCACATGAAAATTGCTTTAATATAATTATTTCATTTAGTGAATGTTTATTTGCTCCCCTCTGTACCATAAAGTAAAGGCATTCATGTAACCTGATTAGAACACTGGAAAAGTTTGCTGTATTTGGCTACAGTGACAGATTACGGTAAATGGTATGGACTTCAATTAAACAGACTTGGTTTTTTTTGTTTTTTTTAGTTTGTTAGCTTCTTTTATACTAATTCCAATCCTGCGTAATCCAAATTCTGGGTTCCATTGGTCTGCATCCTCTTCCTTGCCAAATTGGGTGTTAGCCCTTAATATCTACACAATATTTATGGAAACCAAATGGGTCTAAGAAAAGCAAATGTGTCTTTGGAATACATATTCTCCTGCTCTTCTCAGTACAGGAAAATGTAATCTGTTTCAGAAATTACTACAGTGCAATATTCATACCCCTTGAAATTCTCCACATTTTGTCATGTTACAACCAAAAATGTAAATGTATTTTATTGGGATTTTATGTGATAGACCAACACAAAGTGGCACATAATTGTAAAGTGGAAGGAAAATGATAAATGTTTTTCAAAATTATTTTACAAAAAAAGTGAAAAGTGCGGCGTGCATTTGTATTCACCCCCCTGAGTCAATACTTTGTAGAACCACCTTTCACTGCAATTACAGCTGAAAGTCTTTTTGGGGGTCTCTACCAGCTTTGCACATCTAGAGAGGACATTTTTGCCCATTCTTCTTTGCAAAATAGCTCAAGCTCTGTCAGATTGGATGGAGAGCGTCTGTGAACAGCAATTTTCAAGTTTTGCCACAGATTCTCAATTGGATTTAGGTCTGGACTTTGACTGGGCCATTCTTACACATGAATATGCTTTGATCTAAACCATTCCATTGTAGCTCTGGCTGTATGTTTAGGGTCGTTGTCCTGCTGTAAGGTGAACCTCCGCCCCAGTCTCAAGTCTTTTGCAGGCTCTAACAGGTTTTCTTCTTAGATTGCCCTGTATTTGGCTCCATCCATCTTCCCATCAACTCTGACCAGCTTTCCTGTCCCTGTTGAAGAAAAACATCCCCACAACATGATGCTCCCTCCACCATGTTTCACAGTGGTAATGGTATGTTCAGGGTGATGTGCAGTGTTAGGTTTCCGCCACACATAGCATTTTGCTTTTAGGCAAAAAAAATTAACTTTTGGTCTTATCTGAAAAGAGCATTTTCTTCCACATTGTGTGTTATTGAACAGCGCTTGCTGGTATGCTCTATTTTGATACCTATTCTTTTTCTTGTAGAGTGCTGCTGTAGCCCATATGTTTTTTTTTTTTTTTTTTGTGTGATCACAGTGTTCAAAATATTGGTATTATTCCTTCCACTTAAACATATACCCATAAACTTGGTCAATACAATTCTAGCCAATATAATTCTATCACATTCACTATCTTGACACTTACACTATCTTAATATAACCGATCTTAACATAACTGGTTCAAATACCCATATACAAATTCACCTTCCTTATTATGGTTATAAAACTTGTGACACT
>BLSH010334420.1:1530933-1541447 GCA_018402905.1 Glandirana rugosa | reverse complement strand
GACAGGTGGATTTGACTGTCCGGCCCGTTCCTCTCGTAATTAGTCTCTTCGTCGGTTCTCCGGGTACCATTGAGACCTCCTCCCTCTTGGCTGCTTCTCTGATTAATGCTCTCCTTGCCCGGCCTGTCAGTTTAGGTGGACAGCCATGTCTTGGTAGGTTTGCAGTTGTGCCATACTTTTTCCATTTTCGGATGATGAAATAAACATTGCTCCGTGAGATGTTCAAAGCCTGGGATATTTTTTATACCCTAACCCTGCTTTAAACTTCTCCAGAACTTTATACCTGACCTGTGTGGGGTGTAAGGATGGGCTCGGGCGTGTTTGGGAACTGCACGTGTCCGAGCCCGCCAGGAAGTTTGCACTGCGCCGCGCTAATCACAGGCAGCGAGGCATTTTCCGATGTGCGGCTGCAGCGATCAGGAAATGTTTCACTGCCTGTGATTAGCGCAGCGCTGTGCAAACTTCCTGGCGGTTCCGAACATGCCCGAGCCTATTCCTGGTGGTGTGTTCCTTGGCCTTCATGATGCTGTTTGTTCGCTAAGGTTCTCTTAACAAACCTCCAAGGGCTTCACAGAACAGCTGTATTTATACTGAGATTAAATTACATACATGTGGACTCTATTTACTAATTAGGTGACTTCTGAAGGCAATTGGTTCCACTAGATTTTAGTTCGAGGTATCAGAGTAAAGGGGGGCTGAATAAAAATGCATGCCACACTTTTCAGATATTTATTTGTAACAAAAATTTGAAAAACATTTATCATTTTCCTTCCACTACACAATTATGTGCCACTTTGTGTTGGTCTATCACATAAAATCCCAATACAATACATTTACGTGTTTGGGTGTAACGTGACAAAATGTGGAAAATTTCAAGTGGTATGAATACTTTTTCTACGCACTGTATTTCTCTTTGGGCCTGATGTAGAGCAGATACTCCTGCATTTAGATACATTAGAATATTGTACATGTTGCTTGTTGATTTTACGTCCATTGGTTTGTGCTTTCCAAATCTAAGTCTGCTCCAATGATCATACTACTTTGTGTCTTCCTTAGGTATAATATAGAACCAAGCTTATATTCGCCATTCTTCTCTCTTGGTGCCTGCATGGAAGGATTAAATTCTCTTTTTAACCAACTCCTTGGAATCTCTCTGTATTCCGAGCAGCCAGAGAAGGGAGAAGTGTGGTCCGAAGATGTCAGAAAACTGGTAACATTTCAATCATCTCTGTATGTTGTAGAATCTGACCTAAATCTTCTGCATTATATCAACATTCTGGTACCTGAGTGCATACATTTTGTGTGTATGTATGTGTGTATAGGAGGAGAATACACTAAATTCCCAGCATAGCTAGAGAACTGACCACAGTGTGTTCTCCTGCTTAGTGTGGTCAGTTTTTAACGTATATGTAGTCACTTTACCTGCATATTAATGGATACAATTGCATTTCTGTGAATACATGAAAGTATAACTAAAGGCAAAACTTTTTTTAAGCTTTGGATAGAGTGTAGATGTAGAACACTTGGGAGTTTTCATTTGCCGTCTGTGCCCCTATTAGGAGATACACCCTCTCTCTTTGTCCTGTTTACCATTATCATTATAATTTGAAAGTGAAAGTAAAAGAAAATCCCAAGTTTAGGGCTGTCCCCAGAAAAGTAATAGAGGGAAAATCTTCCAATGGGGACACTAGTTCTGATGACCTGGGGGTCCCCAATGGATTCCCTTACTTTTCAGGGATGTTCTCTCACTTCTTGTTTGGCTATGGGACAGGAAGTGAAGGGAAAACAAGTTTTGGCTATAGTTCCACTTTAAAATTGATCTGGCTGCTGAATGTATTGGGCAAACTTGTATTTGTGGGAACACTCTATGGAAATCCCAGAGCTCTTCCAGTCTTATTGGTAAGATGGGGGTGGGGATTGAATTTGACCAATTGACTATTTTCAAGAACTCTGAAGCAGGGTATTTTTACCCTTACCAGGAAGAGCTACAGACATAAATGTTCACAATTTGACCATAAACAGACTGATTGTGTGAACATTGATGCCCGTCAATTTTGGGTGGGGGGCAATAAGAGCTATAAATGTACAGCCATGGCCAAAAGGTTTGAGAATGACACAAATATTAATTTGCACAAAGTCTGCTGCTTTGGTTTTTATGATGGTAATTTACATATATGCCAGAATGTTATGAAGAGTGATCATATGAATTGCAAAGTCCCTCTTTGCCATGAAAATGAACTTAATCCCATAAAAAACATTCCCACTGCATTTGTGAAGAAGGCTTCAGAGTGCCCAAGAAAGTCCAGCAAGCGCCGGGACCGTCTCCTGCAGTTGATGCAGTTGCGGTATCGGGGCACCACCAATGCAGAGCCTTCTCTGGAATGGCAGCAGGCAGGTGTGAGTACCTTGGCACGCACAGTGAGGAGAAGACTTTTGGAGGATGGCCTGGTGTCAGAGGGTCAGAGAAGAAGCCACTTCTCTCCAGGAAAAACATCAGGGACAGGCTGATATTCTGCAAAAGGATTGGGGTTAATGTCGTTTTTTCTGATGAATCCCCTTTCCGAACGCTTGGGGGCATCCGGAAAAAACCTTGTCCGGAGAAGAAAAGGTGAGAGTTACCTTCAGTCCGGTGTCATGCCAACAGTAAAGCATCCTGAGACCATTCATGTGTGAGGTTACTTCTCAGCCAAGGGAGTGTGGGGCTCACAATTGTTCTTAAAAACACAGCCATAAAAAAAGAATGGTACAAAAATATCCTCTGAGAGAAACTTCTCCCAATCATCCAAGAACAGTTTGGTGAAGAACAGCATGATGGAGCACCTTGCCATAAGGCAAAAGTCCCAACTAAGTGGCTTGAGGAACAAAACATCAAAATTTTGGGTCCATGGCCAGGAAACTCCCCAGAACTTAATACCATTGAGAACTTGTGGTCAATCCTCACGATGTGGGTGAACAAAAAACCCCCCACAAAATCTGACAAACTCCAAGCATTAAGAATGGGCTGCCGTCAGTCAGGATGTGGCCCAGAAGTTGATTGGCAGCATGCCAGGGCGAATTGCAAAGGTCTAGAAAAAAGAGTCAATGCTGCAAATATTGACTCTTTGCATAAACGTAATGTAATTGTCAATAAAAGCCTTTGACACTTATGAAATGCTTGTAATTATATTTCAGTATACCATAGTAACATCTGAAAAAAAGATCTAAAAACACTGAAGCATCAGACTTTGTGAAAATTAATGTGTGTGTCATTCTCAAAACCTTTGGCCATGGCTGTAACAGCAGCTCCCCATCACCATGTTTTAATTGCAGGATCTTCTTACTATGGGCTACAAAGGCAGTTCCCCCTTTTAAAACTTTGGAAAGTCTAAAAGAACTAATTTGCCAAGCTTTCTGCTCTGGTCTGGATAGCACAAAAGTAAATATAGTTAATGGCATCTAGAATGTCTGTCTTTTTTTTTTTTTTAATATACCCTGTACAGCAGCCAGGAAATTATAGTTTTGTTTATAAATTTCAGTCTGTGCCATTGTCTGAGACAGTATGAGTAGTCATGGTACAGTGAGGAGGGCAAAAGGCCCTCCACTAAGATATGTTCATATACAGTATTGACTTTCTAATGCAAAAGATACTTGGGGTCCTTTCACACCAGCGGATTGTTCAGGTCCGCCTGTCAGTTTTTCAGGCGGATCTGAGCGGACGCTCCAATGTCCTCTATGAAGCGACGGATGTCAGCGGTGACATGTCCACTGACATCCAATCGTCTCCGATCCGCCAAATACAGACGGATGGAAACCCTATTTTCCATCCGTCTGCGGATCAGATGAACACGGACAGACGGTCCGTGTTCATCCGATCCTCCATAGAGGAGAATGGAGCTGTGACAGGTCAGTCTCTGCACGTTTTGTGAATGACACACACATTAATTTTCACAAAGTCTGCTGCTTCAGTGTTTTTAGATCTTTTTTTCAGATGTTACTATGGTATACTGAAGTAGAATTACAAGCATTTCATAAGTGTCAAAGGCTTTTATTGACAATTACATTAAGTTTGTGCAGAGACTGTCCTGTCATGCGCCGACTCAGCGGGGATCAACGGATGGTCCCTGCTCGTGTGAAAGGAGCCTAACAGTAGATGTCATTGCATAATCAGTGGAACAGTAGACTGAAATATGCCTGTCTTTGTTTTATTGATGAGTAGCCAACTGTGCTTCAGGCACCACTGGTTTCTAGCATGGATGGCACTAATACTAAGTAATTTATCCAAAATAATATATATATATATTTTTTTTTTTGCTAGGCGGTTGTACATGAAAATGAAGGCTTACTTGGTTACATTTATTGTGACTTTTTCCAGCGTCCAGAAAAACCTCCACAGGTAATTGTTCTATATCTTTTAGGGTCAACCCATACAAAACTCTCATTTAAGTTTGTGGGATATGCCATACAGTTAAGGCTTGGTTCCCACTTCTGCGATTTAGTATCTGTAAGATTAAACTCGCAGGATGTGTGAAATGCTATTTATCTCTGAGAGCCATTCCAATTGACACTACTGAAGTCGCTGCGACTTCAGAAAAGGTTGCTGCACTACTTTGATATGGCTTTAGTGTCAGAGAGTGTAGAAGTTGTATTAAAGTTGCACTGAAAATTGCGCGACTTTGAAGTCTGCTAGTGTGAACCAAGCCTAAATCACAAAAGTTTTCCTGTATCTCTCAGGGGCTGTGGTGATGAGATCTTGCACATCCAGGTCTGCATGTCAGCTGCAGCCATTACTAGGGAGTCCAACTCTCACTGTTTTTTGATTTATACCACAGAGAATGCAAATAAAGATGTGGGACCTGTTGCCAGAGATCCTCCTCTTGTGTTACCAATAGATATCATAATTGCTAATAGATATCAGAAGCCAGTGGTTGATTCATGGTACTAGACTCTACCTTTTAACTGAATTATCACTTTTAAATTTTATTTTTATTTATTTCAGGTACTTTATATAGCGCCGTCAATTTACGCAGCGCTTTACATATACATTGTACATTCACATCAGTCCCTACTCTCAAGGAGCTTACACTCTAAGGTCCCTAACTCACATTCATACATACACATATTGGGCCGATTTAGACAGGATCCAATTAACCTGTACTGAACTTTTTTTTTTTTATTTCACATGTAAGTAAAAATTATTATTATTATTATTATTTTTTATTCTCTTTGTAAAAAGTTTAGTTAGTATGCTATTTTGGTTCGGACGCTGTCCAGACTAAAGGCCCATACACACGGTACAATTATCAGCCAACAACGGTCGTACGACAGCCTGTTGTCCGATAATGCGACCGTAAGTACACACCATTCGACAGCCAATTTTCAATTATCGTCCAACAGAAGTTGTATGTGAAGACCAGAAAACTTTTGTCTGCCAACAAGGCGTTGGCCAATTTTCGGTTTTGTGTACAGAAGTTGGACAAACAAAAGTTGTAAGTACAAACGTACATGCTCAGAATCCAGGAAGTGTTCGGTCGTGTAAACTTGCGTCCGTAATTCACATTCACCTGAACTTCCTCTTTATACGCTCCTAACACGTCACTACGGTGTGCTTTGTCAAATGATAATTTGACTACGGTCAGTACACTAGAGCAAATTACAGACAGCCAATTTTGAAAAAAGTTGGATGTGCGGTCGTATGACTATCGCATCATGTGTACAAGGCTTTAGTCTGGTTGTATTCAGGCTTACCTCTGAACAAAAACATCAATAAAAATGAAAACCTTCACCTGGCTTAAAGCAGAACCAAGCTGCAGAAACAATATGAGAATCCCAGGAGATTTTGCCACAATGTGCAAATCTTCTGCTATTATTTCCAGCCTAAAGTGATATTAAAGGCAAGTTTAAAAGAAAAACAAAAAAAACCCCAAACTTTTCATACCTGCTTTGTGCAGTGGTTCTGCACAAAGCAGCCCTGATCCACATCTTTTCGGGTCCCCTGCCAGCGCTCCTAGCCCCTCCCTCCGGCCAAGTGCCCTCACAGCAAGCTGCTTGCTGTGGGGGCACCCAAGCAGGCTCGCTCCCAAGCCGCTGCTCTGCGTTTTCATTCAGACACAGAACCGAGGCTTGGCCCTGTCCCCCCTCTCTTCTCATTGTCTCACTGGCTGTGAGAAGCATTGTCTTAGCCAATGAGTAGGCGTCACTGCCGTTTCCCTTACCCAAGATGGCAGTGCCAGCACCCGAGAACTGATTCAAGAATCGGCTTGAGTGAGGGCACCACGGGATCCCTGGACAGGTAAGTGCCCTAATAGTAAAAGTCAGCAGCTACAGTATTTGTAGTTGCTAACTTTTATTTTTGGTGGGGGGCTGAAGCTCCTCTTTAAGCCCTAATTAAGGGGGATTGTATCTGGTCCCTGAAACGCATTGACTTTATTTTGCTAAGAATTAATTAGAGTTGCACCGATACCGTTTTTTTTTTTTTTATCGGAGAGCTCAAGTACCCGCCAATACTGATTACCAATACCTTTGTGGTGTGATTTGAGCCCATACAAAATGAATGGGCTCAAATCGCACTGCAAAGAATCACGTGATTTGAACAGGAATGCGGTGCAATTCCTGTCCAAATTGCATGTGGTTTCCACACCGCTCCAGTGTGTACCCAGGGTGAAGCCACTATGACAAGCCTGGTTTCACACAGGAGCGGTGGGGTAAACCACATGCGATTCGAACAAAAATCACACCGCATTGCTGTTCAAATCACTTGTGATTCTTTGCATTGCGATTTGAGCCCATTCATTTTGTATGGGCTCAAACCACACCACAAAGATATCGGTTTCGGGTATCGGAGAATTTGCATTGTACGAGTACTAATGCTTTGTAGAAAATATTAAATTGTGGGGATCAAGAATTTCACAAATGATAGCTGTAGTATCTGATCTAATCTCTCATCTACGGGGAGCTTCCATAAGCCACAGTTTGGCTGCCCGCTTTATGGGGTATCATTCAGGCTAGAATATCAGCCCTTTCTGCTAGCTCCCCCCCCCCCCCCCCACAACCGGAGAAATCTTATTGGCTGTTTCTTCAAGCACGGTTCACCTTTTCTCTCTTCCATTCACATGAGCAGGCACTTCTTGGCAGGTAGTTGTTCTTCATGAACCTGCCAGCTAGTTGGCTTGTTGAGGGATCATTCACGTATAGGTCTGCGAGAGACCCATGGTTTTCTAAATATGTGGATCCTCTACATAATTTTATCTGTTTACTCCAGAAATTATTGTAACTATGGCTATGATTGTGTACATGAGTGCTGATTGCCAAGACCAATAGTACAGCACACTTCCGAGCTCTTGAGTTGCAGCATTAGCATCTGCACACCTCTGTAGTCTAGGTTAGTATTGAAATTCTTAGACACAGTTTGAACAACTTTTAGGACCTCATAGGCCTCTTGCAGACTGGGCATTTTTGCTGCTGCTCTTAGGGGCATTTGGCTTTTTATTTTCTGTCTCTAAATGCTTCTGCGTGTTAGCCTATTTGTTCATGGACACATAGACGTTTAGTGGCAGGAAAAAAAAAAGCCTGGTGCCAATGTGTCCTGGAGCAGCCACATTTTAGCAGAAAAAATGATTGACACTCCTAAACACATGTCCAATCCAAAGAAAGTGCAGCGCTGATATGAAAGAAGTCATTTATTAGAAAGCACCCAGTGCATATATGTCAGGGTACAGATGGTAAAAAAGTGCTTCAGAGCCACTCCACCTTCACCAGTAACATTAGCAGCTCACCTCAAGTAGTTGGCTCTTATAACAGGAGCCAAAAATCGCTTGTTGTCCTAATTATGGACAGGCAATGGCTTAAGTGAAGATGTTCATCAAAAGGATCTCTCCGGCAAAGGATCAATCATTGGCATCATGAAAACAGAAAGAACAATATCTGGTGCTCTCCATAAAATGTAAGAAATCCTGCTTTACTAAAATTTAGATGTACTCAAAAAACCGGCACTGTGGCCCACACATAATACAAGCAATAGGACGTCCTGTCCCGGAGACAGCGATGGTCGCAGGTGACGTCACTTCCTGTTTCCCTTTTTTTCATTTCAATGGCCATAATGAATTGCATGTGTTTACAAGCACCAAGCATTTCTTTGCCAAACACTGCTGATGGGAAAGCATCTAGGAGAGATAGCAAAAACACGCAGTGTGCATGAGGCCTTGGTCTTGTCCTCTGTTTGTGATTCAGAAATGTCCCAAAGACATCTATTGTGTAATAATACGACTGAAATTAAGCAAACTATCGGTGCAATAGGGCATTGGTTTATGCTTCATAAAGTTGCATTGTAAATAGGAGAACAGTAGTGTCACATACAGTATCTCACAAAAGTGAGTACACCCTTCACATTTTTGTAAATATTTTATTATATCTTTTCATGTGACAACACTGAAGAAATTACACTTTGCTACAATATAAAGTAGTGAGTGTACAGCTTGTATAACAGTGTAAATTTGCTGTCCCCTCAAAATAACTCCACACACAGCCATTAATGTCTAAACCGCTGGCAACAAAAGTGAGTACACCCCTAAGTGAAAATGTCAGAAATGGGGCCCAAAGTGTCAATATTTTGTGTGGCCACCATTATTTTCCAGCACTGCCTTAACCCTCGTTGGCATGGAGTTCACCTGAGCTTCATGGGTTGCCACTGGAGTCCTCTTCCACTCCTCCATGACAACATCACGGAGCTGGTGGATGTTAGAGCCTGGCGCTCCTCCACCTTCTGTGTGAGGATGCCCCACAGATGCTTAATAGGGTTTAGGGCTGGAGACATGCTTGGCCAGTCCATCACCTTTACCCTCAGCTTCTTTAGCAAGGCAGTGGTCATCTTGGAGGTGTGTTTGGGGTCGTTATGTTGGAATACTGCCCTGCGGCCCAGTCTCCAAAGGGAGGGGATCATGCTCTGCTTCAGTATGTCACAGTACATGTTGGCATTCATGGTTCCCTCAATGAACTGCAGCTCCCCAATGCCGGCAGCACTCATGCAGACCCAGACCATGACACTCCCACCACCATGCTTGACTGTAGGCAATTTGACTTTGTACTCCTCACCTGGTTGCTGCCACACATGCTTGACACCATCTGAACCAAATAAGTTTATCTTGGTCTCACCAGTCCACAGGACATGGTTCCAGTAATCCATGTCCTTAGTCTGCTTGTCTTCAGCAAACTGTTTGTGGGCTTTCTTGTGCATCTCTTTAGAAGAGGCTTCCTTCTGGGACAACAGCCATGCAGACCAATTTGATGCAGTGTTCAGCGTATGGTCTGAGCACTGACAGGCTGACTCCCCACCCCTTCAACCTCTTCAGCAATGCTGGCAGCACTCATACGTCTATTTCCCAAAGGCAACCTTTGGATATGACGCACCTGCTCCCCATTCATACCTGAGACCTTGTAACACTATAGTCACATGACACCGGGGAGGGAACATGGCTAAATGGGCCCAATTTGGACATTTTCACTTAGGGTTGTACTCCCTTTTGTTGCCAGCGATTTAGACATTAATGGCTGTGTGTTGAGTTATTTTGAGAGGACAGCAAATTTACACTGTTATACAAGCTGTACACACACTACTTTACATTGTAGCAAAGTGTAATTTCTTCAGTGTTGTCACATGAAAAGATATAATAAAATATTTACAAAAATGTGAGAGGTGTACTCACTTTTGTGAGATACTGTACATGCTGGTCTTGAATATATGCATAGAGTGTGTACTGCTTAGTGCAGAATCACACTTAGGCCTACTACTTAAATTTTTCCATTTTTCATGGATTAATGGGTGGATTTGACCTTCTTTTTTTTTTTGCTTTTTTTTAGAACAAATTAATAAGGCAAGCTTTGGGAACAAGCATCAAAAATTAAATTGATTTAATTTATTAGTTCCAGTCAGTGAGCAGAATGACATACTGAAGATGGCTACTTCTCTTTCTAAACCAAATCTTGCCTAAATGTAGTCCATGTTAATATGTGTAATTTTACAAATTGTTTTTGTTATCTGCATTAGGACTGTCATTTCACAATTAGAGGAGGTCGGCTTAAAGAAGATGGTGAATATCAGCTGCCACTAGTGGTTCTCATGCTTAATTTCCCACAGTCCACCAAGAGTTCACCAACACTGCTAACTCCTGGTATGATGGAGAACCTCTTCCATGAGATGGGGCATGCCATGCATTCCATGCTGGGCAGAACACGCTACCAACATGTCACTGGTAAGGACCATAGTGGAAGTAGATGGGGAGGGGGGGTCATGCATGCATAAGCAAGAATGATGGTATACTGCTCATATGCTCCCTGACTGACTCAGTCATTTGGGTCTTCCAAAAAAAAAAATACAATATCATCTAGTATGAGAAAAGACCCCAAGCAAGGTCCCAAAAGTTGAAGACCATTCCTACCTAAAATGGATTTTTCAGTTCGGGTTTACTCACCTGCTGGCCTCTGTGATTTCTCAGGGACTGCAGTGGGGAGATTTCCTTATATTGGTTCTCATCTCTCCTTCT
>BLSH010334420.1:1503214-1514320 GCA_018402905.1 Glandirana rugosa | reverse complement strand
CCCCCCCCCCCCCCCCCCGCAATCTCCATCCCGCATTACTGCGATTCTCAGTGCAGTCATAATGGAGACAGAGACAACTCAGGGGCAACTCAGCGCGACTTGACTAGAAGTCAATGCAAGTCGCCTGAAGTCTCCCCAGGAACCTTTTTCTAAGTCAGAGCGACTTGAGTCTCTCCTATCTGGGCAGCCTGCCAAGTCCGAGGACATTGCTGATAAAAAAAGCAAAGAGATACAATGTAACTACTTATCAAAGGAATGAACTCCAGTGTGTAGAAGAGCTCAGTTTAACCATTTAAAGACTAAATCTTTTCTGACATTTGTTGCTTACAAGTAAAAATCCAGTATTTTCTGCTAGAAAATTACTTAGAACCCCTGAACATTATATATTTTTTAGCAGAGACCCTAGAGAATAAAATGGCGGTTGTTGCAATATTTTATGTCATATGGTGTTTGCGCAGCCGTCTTTCAAGTGCAATTTTTTGGGAAAAATTACACTTTCAAAAAAAAAAAAAACTAAACAGTGAAGTTAGCCCAATTTTACGCCGAGAGAATCATGATCTTTATTCTAAGCAAAAAAATTGTGATTTTCATTTTGGCCAGAATCGTGCAGCTCTAGTGTAAAATCAGAATCAATATCAAATTCAAAGCAATTAGTAAACAAAGAGAATATGAAGTGAATAAAAATAAATCAATTCAAGTCTCTTTTAAATGTGATTCAAGCTGTGCAGAGTTCATCAGTGAAATCCGAAGATAGATATATATATATATATATATATATATATATATTCATATAAACGTGGCTTATCCAAATGCACCACCCAAAAGTAGTGTCCAAACTCTTACTGGATCCCAGTGATCTCAAAGAGATCTGCAGCACATATGTGTAACCAGATCCACGACTGTGATAGGCAAATTTCCTCCAATGCCAACAGCAGTGTTGGGGAACATATTCATTGACAACCTAATGGGGAAGAAATGGCAAACTTCATAGTATGAGAATGTATATGACACTTCATTTATTAACCACTTCAGCTCCGGAAGGATTTCCCACGTTAGGACCAGAGCACTTTTTGCGATTTGGCACTGCGTCGATTTAACTGACAATTGCGCGGCCGTGCGGCGTTGTACCCAAACAAAATTTGCGTTCTTTTTTTTACAACAAATAGAGCTTTCTTTTGGTGGTATTTGATCACCTCTGCGTCATTTGTAATCACCGCTATAAACAAAAAAAAGAGCGACAATTTTTTAATTTTTTTACTTTTTGCTAAAATGCATATAAAAAAACTAATTTATTCATCGGTTTTGGCCGATTTATATTCTTCCTCATATTTTTGGTATAAAAAAAAAATCGCAAACAGCATTATTGATTGGTTTGTGCAAAAGTTGCCGCGTTTACAAACCATGAGACTTAATTTCTGGCGTTTTTACATTTTTTTTTGTTTAACTAGTAATGGCGGCGATCTGCGATTTTTATCGGGACTGTGATATTGGGGCGGACTTGTCGGACATTTTTGACACTTTTTTTGGGACCAATGACATTTATACAGCGATCAGAAATTTAAATATCCACAGATTACTGTATAAATGTCATTGGCAGTGAAGGGGTTAACCTGGAAGGGGGTGATCAAGGGGTTAACTGTTTTCCCTGGGCGTGTTCTAACTGTGAGGGGGCTGGGTTGCCAGGGGCATAAGAGATCTAACTGATCCCAGTGACAGGGATCAGTAGATCGCTTACATGCCGCCTGACAGAACGGGAAACCATTGTGTTTACATCGGCGGTTCCCCATTCTTCCTCTCTGCTAGGCAATTGTGGCTCAAATCGACTATGCTCTGCTTTATTTTTCAGTATTCGTATAGTTGGTGTGCTGCTGTTCTGTGTTGGATGTACCAAGCACAGGTTCTTTCCTGTTTTACATCTCTGCAATACATGCTCATTTCCTTATGTTTTACTCCTTCCCTACAAGTTCACAAAAATACCCTTTGATCTGCCAGACTAGCTTTCCTATTTGTGGGCTTGCACATGGCGTTTTGTGGACTAAATGGTGTCAGCCCTGCCCAGTTTCTTTCTTCATTTCCAAAACAAGCACTAACTGACTTGTAGGCCTAAAATAAGAAATATGGGGGCTAAATGGTCTCTTGGAAATAAAACGGAGAGCACAGCCCAGAATTTGACAAGAATAACAGGGTTCTTTTTTTTTTCAATTCTAATACAAACAAAACAAAGCATGGCGTGAAAGAAATATAATTGGTCCTATTTCCCCACCCAGGAGCAATAGGTGTTGTGTCATACAGCTCCCAATAGAAATCAATGACTGTATATTGGAAATACGCTGGTAAACACACATGCATAGTAGCCCCAACCACTTTTCATAATATCCTATTAGTATTCTAATATGATGGGTAGCAAAGAAAGAGATACAGTTGTGGGTGAGACATACAGTATCTCACAAAAGTGAGTACAGCCCTCACATTTTTGTAAATATGTTATCATTTCATGTGACAACACTGAAGAAATGACACTTTGCTACAATGTAAAGTAGTGAGTGTACAGCTTGTATAACAGTGTAAATTTGCTGTCCCCTCAAAGTACCTCAACACACAGCCATTAATGTCTAAACTGCTGGCAACAAAAATGTCCAAATTGGGCCCAATTAGCCATTTTCCCTCCCCGGTGTCATGTGACTCGTTAGTGTAACAAGGTCTCAGGTGTGAATGGGGAGCAGGTGTGATACATTTAGTGTTATTGCTCTCACTCTCTTACTGGTCACTGGAAGTTCAACATGACACCTCATGGCAAAGAACTCTGAGGATCTGAAAAAAAGAATTGTTGCTCTACATAAAGATGGCCTAGGCTATAAGAAGATTGCCAAGACCCTGAAACTGAGTTGCAGCATGGTGGCCAAGACCATACAGCGGTTTAACAGGACAGGTTCCACTCAGAACAGGCCTCACCATAGTCGACCAAAGAAGTTGAGTGTACATGCATAGCGTAATATCCAGAGGTTGTCTTTGGGAAATGGACATATGAGTGCTGCCAGCATTGCTGCAGAGGTTGAAGGGGTGGGGGGTCAGCCTGTTAGTGCTCAGACCATACACCGCACCCTGCATCAAATTGGTCTGCATGGCTGTCGTCCCAGAAGGAAGCCTCTTCTAAAGATGATGCACAAGAAAGCCCGCAAAAAGTTTGCTGAAGACAAGCAGACTAAAGACATGGATTACTGGAACCGTGTTCTGTGGTCTGATGAGACCAAGATAAACTCATTTGGTTCAGGTGGTGTCAAACATGTGTGGCGGCAACCGGTGAGGAGTACAAAGACAAGTGTGTGTTGCCAACAGTCAAGCATGGAGGTGGGAGTGTCATGGTCTGGGCCTGCATGAGTGCTGCTGGCACTGGGGAGCTACAGCTCATTGAGGGAACCATGAATGCCAACATGTACTGTGACATACTGAAGCAGAGCATGATCCCCTCCCTTCGGAGACTGGGCCGCAGGGCAGTATTCCAACCCCAAAGAACCCTCCAAGACGACCACTGCCTTGCTGAGGGTAAAGGTGATGCACTGGCCAAGCATGTCTCCAGGCCTAAACCCATTTCTTCAGTGTTGTCACATGAAGATATAATAAAATATTTACTAAAATGTGAGGGGTGTTCTCAGTTTTGTGAGATACTGTAGCTTGAACTTTATAGGAAAAATTCACATTGCATATGATTCAAGCTGCGTCTACTCATGGTTCTGATCAGTGGAGGCCTGTCCATTGGGGCGCCAGCCCTCTTATCAATGCGTCTGGCCCCCTGATCTACGTACAGGGATGGTTGACCTATTGGGGGGGGGGGGGGGGTTCTGAAGCATATGATTAGAGCCAGAGGCTCTAATACGCTTCAAAAAAAGGGTGGGCCTGGGCACAATGAAAATTCACTATTTTCACACTAAATCTCCTCCCCGCCAATCAGGAAGCGGGTCATGAGACCCATTTCCTGATTGGCTGAAATGAGGACCAACCTAATTGGCCAAGGGGGAGGAGGAGGAGGGAGCCGCACGTAGGGGAAGGCCCACCCAGCAGCTGCCATGATGGCTCACCCCCAGCAGCTTCACTCCCCGGCTCAGACAGGGGAGGGAGGAGGACGGGAGATTGGAGTCATCCCGGGCAGGCAGGGCATCTGCCTCCTAAGGTAAGGAGGCCGCCCGTCTCCCGCAGGGGGTAGGCCGCTGGTTCTGACCTGGATTGCACCGGTGGTTTTCTCCACTTATTCATTTTTTTTTTATTGGTCTACTCAGTTTGAATTTGTCTAGGTTTATGACACCAGTTACCGGATTTTGGACGCTTTTATGTTTTGTTATCCAGGCTCCTTTTCTAAGTTGGGGAGATGTTTTAAGTGGCTTACAAAAAGGGTTGTCACACTTACCTTTAACGCAGGTGGTCAGACACTATAGCTGGCTACTGTGCTCTTCATCTACCGCAGCCCCCTTTCCAATAAGACAAGCAGGCCTGCCGGTACTCGGTTACTCCCAGCAGGACTTGTAGAAAATGGCTACCATGGCGGGGCAGGCGTGAACTGAGCAAAGCAAACAGCTACTTGCAGTTGGCAGACAGGCACATTGGTTCAGTAGCAGTTCAGGTAAAGGGCAGGCAGAGCTCAGAGAATAGTCAATATCCAATCTGAGGTCATACACAGGGAAAGACAATCTAGCAGAGTAGGGCAGACAAACTGGTAGCTTGATCAGGTATTGCACACATTATCACAAGCACGAGACTACAGGATTGGGTGGCCTGAATCAGGTTTGGTCTCCACGCAGACACTGGCCACAATCAGTCACCTTGCAGGTGGACAATCAGATATGGAGAATGCCACAGCCAAAACCAGGATGCTGAAACCAGCATCTATAACAGAGCAGGAGCTCACAAGCTCCTAAAAAGGGCAGAAAATAAGGAGAATGTCATCAACCTGTTGATGCTCGATCATAGTCCAGTAACTAGTTGTTAGTTGAGCAGTAAAACAAGAGAGGCTGCAACAATAAATAGTTGGGAATAGAGATGTTACCCTGATTTGCCTATGGTAATGTTTTACAAATTCGGCAGCAAGGGGAGCCCGGGGCAATGATTTCAACAGCAAGGTATTTTGGCACTAATTTTACAGTTTATATGCATTTAGAGCAGACCTCCAGCTAAGAATAACAAGATAAAAACGATTACCCCATGAAACCGTAAAATAAAAAAAGCAGCTCTTATTGCAATATTCAATTTAACGTCAAAGCTCTTCCCTGCAGTACTTCTTTTCCACCACAATATGCCCTCAGTCTGATGGCCAGCATCTTTCATACCACTTCTGCTGTCCCCAGACTCTCCTCCATGTGTCCCTGCCAGTGACGGAACAGTGAGAGCAGCACTGAGCTCATCTCTCTGTTGCGCTGCCTTCCTCTATCAGCATGCTCTCTGATTTCACATGAACGGATTGGTTGTTTGTGCTGCTTTGTCCCTTCACACTCCAGCCCTGCTGTGCAGGGTCTGTCAGAGCTTGATATCTGGTCAAATGTAGGTACTGACACTTCTTAAAGAGTAACTACTTTTGTTGAGAAAAACCATTCCCCTCTGAGTGATATGCTTTGTTGCAGATTCATACCTTTTTGTTCTAAAGAAAAAGCTGTTTGTTTGCCTGTGTCTATGTCAGAGTGAATCTGTATAAGGAGGGGTTTTTATAATTATCAATCAGCTGCTGCACCTGCAGGGCTCTGAGGAAAGTGACAGGGTCTGCATCCCTTTAGGTGTAATTTTCTTTTTGCAGTATCTATCCAAAAATGACAATTTTGTTGCAGGGGATGCCACAAATCTGGCTTGCATCTTAGTGCAGACTTTTGGAAAAATCAGTAAGCCAATCACACAAGCAGGAAATTACATATCTAAGAAGTGTTCTGTACACCATCTGTGTACAGAAGGCCTCCAGGTAGCCATATTGCATTACATGTTACAGAAAATTACAGAGCTGCAGATTGAACAGGAAAGGTAATTTTTAAGCACTTTTTTAACCACTTAAAGACTGCGTCGCGTAGATTTACTGCCGCAAGTTGGCAGTGTAGCGTGAAACACCGTATATAAACAGCGCTCTGCGCACATGCAGCTAGGGGGCAGGCCGGCGGCGCTCTCTCGTGCCCGCCGCATGATCCCTGAGCGGGGCTGCAGGTCAGGCTTACTCGATATCCGCCGACGACCCGCGATCGTCTGTTATAGAAGAAAAGCGGGGAACCGCCGATGTAAACACGGCAGTTCCCAGCTATGTCAGGCGGGATGACAGAGATCTACTGATCCCTGTACTCGGGATCAGTTAGATCTCTTATGCACCTGGCAGCCCAGCCCCCTCACAGTAAGAACACGCCTAGGGAACACAGTTAACCCCTTAATTGCCCCCTGCAGGTTTCCCTGCCACTGATATTTATACAGTAATCAGTGGCTATTTAAATTTCTGATCACTGTATTAATGTCAGTAGTCCCAAAAAAGTGTCAAAAATGTCCGTCATGTCCGCCGCAATATCGCAGTCCCAATAAAAATTGCAGATTGCCGCCATTACTAGTAAAAAAAAAATGAATTCTCATGGTTTGTAAATGCGGCAACTTTTGCGCAAACCAATCAATAAACGCCGATTGAGATTTTTATTTACCCCAAATATGTATAATTATATATATCGGCCAAAACTGATGAATACATTTTGGTTTTTTTATATATTTTTTTTTCTTTTTGGATTTGTATTTTAGCAAAAAGTAAGAAATATTGAGTGATCAGTAATGAAGCAATCATGATCAAATACCACCAAAAGAAAGCCCTATTTGTGGGGAAAAAAGTACGCCAATTTTGTTTGGGTACAACATCGCTCGACCGCGCAATTGTCAATTAAAGCGACGCAGTGCTGAATCGCAAAAAGTGCTCTGGTCCTAGTGTGGGAAGGTCTTCAGGGGCTGAAGTGGTTAATTACAATATGACTTGATTTGCAATTGTATACTTTATATTATTTTTTTTAATATATTTATTAAATTAAAAAAAATGCATTTAATGTTGTGTTATTGATTACAGAGCCGCATTAATATGCGTCTGTTATATCTGCCCAAAGCTCAGCTTTAACCATATATATATAATATCAGCCATAACCCCTGGCTGGCTTTCGCTTGAAAGTGTTCTGATCAGCTCATGAGCCGCTGGAACACTTTCCGAGCATCGCTTTTCCTCCTGCCACTTACCAGCGGTGCCGTCGGGTGAAGAGTAGATCCGCTTGGAGGACCGGAGCGACGTTATGACGTCACTTCCGGTCTACGGTGTGTATATGTATGTATATATATATATGTATATATATTTTATTTATTTTTTTAAAGCGTGACATGTTGGGTATCTATTTAGTCGGCGTAACAACATCTTTCATATTGTACAAAAAATATATGTATATTGTGGGGGTTGTTTGTTTTAAAATGTATTTTTTTTTTCCAAAAACCGCTGCGCAAATACTGACAAAAAATTCCCTAGGGTCTCTGCTAAAAAAAAATATATATATGTATATATATATATATATATATATATATATATATATATATATAATGTTTGGGGGTTCTAAGTAATTTTCTATCAAAAAATACTGATTTAAACTTGTAAACCAAAAGTGCCAGAAAAGGCCTGTTCTCCATTGGTTAAATGGGAGGATTGTCAGGGCTTGGGGTTGGAATTGCTCAGTATAGGTCCACTTTAAACTCCATCTTCTGTGCATACATTGTATTGTACGTGGAAGCTATTATGTTTATTTTTCTGGAGTGCACTATTCCAAAATACTTTATCCTACTGGTTTGCTTTTCTCCGCAGTCACTTTCTAGTTGTTATGATATGTTGATCTTTGTAACAAGCCTGATTAACTGCTTGGGTTTGGTAGATCCCTTGAGAAGTCACAATAGTAGTAAGCCACAAATAACTGCCCAACCACCTGGCTTATGTCTGGAACCACATAAGTGGTTAATTGGATGTTAAATTCCGATCCTCTTCCCCCTGAGTAAATAGGTTCTAAATATTTACCTTTCCTGCCATCCTATATGTATTGATGACAGTTTTGCACAAACAGTGAAGTGTCGCAAACTAGACCTTTTAATCTTTTGTTATACTCCGCAAGCAAAATGAAAACAGTCTCTCAGCTGGTTTATTTTAGTCTTCCAAATCAAACACATTTCTAGCTGCAGACAAATTATTTGGCAGTAGGTCCCTGGTGTTTGTACTCCAAAATCCCCCCCAAATCTGCTGAACTCTGTAACCAGTTTAAAAGCTGAAACATAAAAGAGACTATCTATCTGAAATGTTCTTTCCAGTTCTGGATAAAGGGAAGACTTTGAATTCTGTTCGGTTTCTATTGTTGCTTCTATTGCCTGACAGGAGATGTATCACCAATTTCTGCTCTGGTGACCCAGCCGGTAGTGAGGAGCAATCTCTCCTGTTAGGATACATATCACAAAAACCTGGAAGAGGTTCCAACCTTCCCCTACTCTACGACCTAAAAGATCCTTAACCAGTTAAGGACTGCCCTATAGCAGATTTACTGATACAGGGTGGCCCCCCTGTGCAGAATCACGTGTGTATGTATATATACTTGATTCTGCACATCCGCCAAGGGGGCGCGGAGCTTCTGCTGTGATTACTGTGGTAACTGTGTTTGCCGGACACCTGATGTCCGCTGGCACCAGCCGATCTTTGGGCAGGGACACAGAATGCTTATGTAAACAAGGCAGATCTCCATTCTTGTCATGGGGAAGGGATGTATTTTGTGTCAATGCAAAGCAGGGATTGCCTGGTCATGAAGGGGGTAAATCTTCCGGAGGTCAAGTGGTTAACTGCTGTTTGTGTACCCATTTGGAGAGCTTCTTTTCATTTTCTGTCCCAGTGACACAGCAATAAGTGAAAAATAAATCTATCCAAGGTGGTCACACATAGCAAAAAAAACCTGACAGAAGTTTTAACCCTAGCCATGGTAGTCCAAACTAACATAAGTGTTGACTGCAGTTTTTACTTTAAAGCGGAACTTTACCAATAACCACTTGATACAAATTAATGTTCTTTAGCAAAATTATTCAACAATAATAATTCTGCTACCAAAATGAGTGTGTGCTGTTAATTGCCTCCAGCATTGCTCCTGTTTCTTCTTGCTGTAGGCTGCCATTTTGCTGATGCCCAGAGTCCCTGAACAGCAGTAAATCATAAGGCAGAAATAAACCCATCGATTTAACGGTTTAAAAAAACGATTACATTTCTTGAATGGCGGGATTGCTAACTGTCACATTTTCTTTTGTCCTCATCCAAACTGTCAAAATGGCTAGAGTCATAACTGATCACATGTGTAGCACCATGGCAGTTGCAGATCAAACAGAAGCAGCTTCCTTGGCTGTAAAAGATAGGAGGGTTTAATTTTGCTTTTAGGTTTTCAGCAGATCGGCCTTTACAAACACTCGGCAGTGCCTAAAAATGTAGAGCAACTGAGCATGTGCAGAGCAGGGTGAGACAGTGTGTTACTGGATTTTATTTTTATGCCTCTACACTCGCCCAGGGATTTTTGTTAGTGGTGATGCTACAACTCAGACTGCACACATACAGGTGCATCTCAAAAAATTAGAATATCATCAAAAAGTTAATTTATTTCAGTAATTTAATTCAAAAAGTGGAACTCGTATATTATATAGATTCATTACACACCAAGTGATATATTGCAAACATTTCTTTCTTTTAATTTTGATGATAAGTAGCTAGTGAAAACCCAAAATTCAGTATCTCAGAAAATTAGAATGTTACATAAGACCTATAAAAAAAGATTTTTTAATACAGAAATGTTGGCTTACTGCTAATTATGTCCATGTACATTATAGTATGCACTCAGTACTCAATAGGTGTTATGGAAGCCCAGGTTGCTTTGATGGCATCCTTCAGCTCGTCTGCATTGTTGGGTCTGGTGTCTCTCATCTTCCTCTTGACAACACCCCACAGATTCTCTATGGGGTTTAGGTCAGGCAAGTTTGCTGGTCAATCAAGCACAGTGATACTATGATAATTAAACCAGGTATTGGTACTTTTGGCAGTGTGTGCAGGTGCCAAGTCGTGCTGGAAAATGAAATCAGCATCTCCATAAAGCTGGTCAGCAGAGGGAAGCATTAAGTGCTCAAGAATTTCTTGGTAGAGGGTTGTGCTGATGTTGGTCTTGATAAAAAAAAAAGAGTGGTCCAACACCAGCAGGTGGCACCTCTCCCCAAATCATCACTGATTGTGGAAACTTCACACTGGACCTCATGCAACTTGGATTCTGTACCTACCCACCCTTCCTCCAAACTCTGGGACCTTAATTTCCAAATGTAATGCAAAATTTACTTTCATCCAAAAAGAGGACTTTGGACCACTGAGCAACAGTCCAGTCCTTTTTCTGCTTATCCCAGGTAAGACGCTTCTGACAATGTCTCTGGTTCAGGAGTGGCTTGACACAAGGAATGCAACAGTTATATCCCATGTCCTAGATAGATCTGTGTGTGGTGGCTCTCGAAGCACTGACACCAGTTGTAGTCCACCCGTTGTGAATCTTCCCCCAAATTCTTGAGTGGCCTTTGCTTCACAATCCTCTCAAAGCTGTGGTTTATCCCTGTTGCTTGTGCAGCTTTATTCTACCACACTTTTTCCTTCCACTCAACTCTCCATTAACCACTTCCTTACCGGCGTATTGTAAAAATACGCCGGCAAGGTGGACTCCCCATCCTAAGTGGACGTAATATTACGTCCTCTTGTTTTCGCCGCTTTGCGGGCCCTCAGGGGCCCGCATCGCGGCGATCGGGGACCGGCCGTGTCCCTCGGGACCCCGGCCTTCCGTGATCGGGGTAAAGAGCCAATAAAATTGGCTCTTTACCCGCGTGACCGGCTGTGTCCTATCACAGCCGGTCACTGACATCAAAGGCGACTGAGCGGCGTGCACGCCGCTCGCGCGCGCCCCAGGGGGCGCGCAGCGCGGCGATCGGGGGGCGGGCTTGTCCCTCGGACAATGCCCGACCCCGATCACGGTAAAGAGCCAATAGTATTGGCTCTTTACCACGTGACCGGCTGTGTCCAATCACAGCCGG